>CM053035.1:155753150-155792212 GCA_028564925.1 Lithobates sylvaticus | reverse complement strand
TTTAAATCGCGTGGGGTTAAGGAAAACATTGATTCCGCAGTGTCTGGGTGGTGTTCTATTTAGAGAACATGAATCTGGGCTGATGCTGCATTTATCCAACAGGTGCATTTTCTTTTTCTTATAACTGCCTTTTCATTAGGTCGCATTCCATTTGTAAACTGAGTGATGTCATGTGTCAAGTGGGTGCAGCTTGTTTGTTGAGTAGTTGCAGGTAGACAGACCAGGCAAGCCCTTTAGGTAATTTTCGACCTTTAGCTCCTATAAACAGGTTGCAGGCTCCTGGATAATACCTTCCCCTACATTTACGATAGAGTCCCACGCATGCATGTTGACTGATTGCTTTTTAAGGGAACAATTAATCAAGCAGGTTAGAAAATCTTCTTCAATTACTATTTCTCCCCCCCCCTCTAACAAGTGGTGCAAACAGTGTCTTCCAGGACCACCCAGTGCTGGGACAAGGCCGTCCAGCGCCCAAAGCAAAGATGCCAAACTGTGCCCCCGCCCCATTCATGACATGTAAACTTAAGGGATCCTACACCCAGTAGTCACCCACTTGTCAAAATCACCGCCGCTATCACTACTCCTGTCAGCAGGGCCGTCTTTAATATTGATTGGACCCTGGGCAAACGTTTTCTTGCCCCCCCCTATACAATTTCGCTCTCCACCTGCTCTGAGACATGCAATAAATAGCAGCTAGACTTAAAGTGTAGGGCCACCCTAAAAAAAAATATAAAAAAAAAAGAGAGCATTAATATTCTTTAAAAAATAAAAAATAAAACATTTGAAAAAAATGTATTTTTTTACCTGTACGGAAATCCCTGTTGCTAGGCAGTCTTCCTAATCTGCCTCCTTCCTACTCCGCGGTAATCTTCGTTGATCTTCGGTCTTCTGTCCTCCTCACGATGTCTTCTGGGTAATGGGGCGCACTGTGTTCTGGGAACTGTGTTTTTCCTAACACAGCGCGTCCCATTCACAAAGCGCCGCGCAACTCGCGCATGCGCAGTAGGAAACGGGCAGTGAAGCCGTAAAGGCTCCACTGCCTGTTTCCTTAGTGAGGATGGCGGCGCTGGGACCCGAGTGCCGAGGGACACGTCGGCCTCGCCGGCCGACATCGCGGGCATCCTGGGAGGGTAAGTTTACTTATTAAAAGTCAGCAGCTACTTTTTTTTTTAGCTGCTGACTTTTAAAAAAAAAAAAAAATTTAAGCTGAAACACCCCTTTAAAGTGGTGTTTCCACCCAAAAAAAAAAAAAAGTATCTTCAAATTCCTAAAAAAATAAAAAATAAAATATCACAGTCCCAGATTACTGCGCGGCGTATCACGGCACGCAGCGCCGCTCGCTCATGTGCAGTGGGTGCCCGGCTGTGAAGCCACAGCCGGGTGCCCACAGTAAGAATGCCGGCGCTGCCGAGCGGAGCAGAGAACGAGCGGGGCTTCGATCCCCCGCATCGCTGGACCTGGGACAGGTAAGTGTCCGATTAATTAAAAGTCAGCAGCTGCAGTATTTGTAGCTGCTGACTTTTACATTTTTTTTTTAAGGGGCACCCCACTTTAAAATCAGTTTACTGTATAAGGCAGCAATTGCAATTGGTTGCCAGAAGCTACAGTGTATCATTACCGCTTCCCGACTGGTAGCTAGAGGTTACAGCACACATTAAGGCTCACTGATTAGTTGCTAGATGTTACAGCACATGATTTCTGCTTGTTGATTGGTTGCTAGAGATTACTATACAGTAATACTGCTCATTGATTGGTTGCTAGAGGTTACAGCACATCATCTCCTCACTGCAGGGGGCATGATATACATATGCATGTCACCTTTATTTACATATCTATGCAGCCGGATGCAGCTATTTACATATGAATGCCGTCCCTATTTACATATTATTGCCGGTTATTTACATGTAAACACAGGGGCTGCAGGTGAGTCATCTATACACAATAGGGCAGAGCTGGGCAGCATTAGTAGCAGCACTTCACACTGAGATATCAGGACACATCATGGGACTAAAATTTCAAGGGACAAGGGAATTTAAACTATAGTTGGCAAGTATGAGACAGCTGCTTTGGGGCCCCACAACACTGACAGCACCCAGGGCAGCTGACCCTTTTGCTCTGCTTTAAAGACGGCCCTGCCTGTCAGCTTTGGAACAGAAGGAAGGTGCTCCCATCCCTATAGTAAACCATTGCGCCCAGCGCAGCCGTCCCTCCTGCCCACCCCTTGTTCCGGCTCTGCCCTCACCTCTTCATTGACATAAACATGAACATATGGTTGAGTCGAATGTTTGTGTTTAAAGAGCATCACAAGCACCATAGGGCATTCAGATCCTAGCTGCACGTCTGACCACCTTTTGTGTTTCTATAGGCACTAGGCAGCTGCATTCAATTATAGAATCTGATCTTAGCTGATTATAATAAACCGAAAATGGGTTAACTGCTATGTGTTGCAGCAATAACATTATAGGCAATATATTTGACCCCTCCCCCAGTGGCACTGGTGCTCACAATTTTGGGGTTGCGCAAACAAACTGAAAAATTCTGAAAAAAACCCCCATCAACTGTGCCATAAAACGCAGCCACTGTGCCATCAAACACACCCACTGGCCCATCAAACGCTGCCACTCTGCCCATCAATTTCCGCCACTGTGCCATAAAACGCAGCCACTGTGCTCATCAATTTGCCGCAACTGTGCCATCAAAATCATTTCACCCTCATTCAGGAATTAAACTAGAATTGAAGGTGAAACTTTTTTTCATTCTGGATAGATTCACACTGCAGCGATGTCCGACATCGGATGCGATTTGCAACGCACTGCAGTACAAATCACATGCGATGTCTGTGCGATTCCAACTCAGCCATACAGATTGTATGCCTGAATTTGCATTGCATTCTGACCAAACTCACACAGGACCCTTTTTCTTGACTGCACCTGAATGGAATCGCATGGGTGTCCGAATTGACAGTTCGCACTGCGATATGCGAACTGATTAGAAGGTGGCATTATTTTTCAATTGACACTCCCAGAAGTCCACATAGTGCAGTGTAAACTGCTGCCGGGAGACATAAAATGCGAGAACCCACAGTGGATTTTCAGAGTTCCCGCATCGCTGCAGTGTGAACCGAGCCTGATGGCACAGTTTATGCAAAGGTTTTCTTCAGAGCAGCCCCATTCCTCCTCTTCTCAAGTCCCCCGCTGGCACTCCTGGCCCCTTCTCCTTGCCAAGTGCCCCCATAGCAAGGGGCTTGCTATGGGGGCACTTGTGTGGGTTTGCTCCCTTTTTTGTGTGTCCATAAGACACAAAAAGGGCAGCTTGACCCCACCACCTGCTCCCTCCTCACTGGCTGTGGTTGACAGAAGCAGAAGCCAATGGCTTCCGCTGCTATGTCTGGGCCAATGAGGAGAGAGAGAGAGACTGCTCTTATGCACATCACTGGATCGAGATAATTTGTATTTGGGGGAAGGGTTTTCTTTTTTACCTTAGTGCATAGATTGCATTAAGGTAAAAAAACTTCTGTCTTTAAGTGAAGGTTTTTACCCCTGTCAGGTCTCTTTTGTCATCTGTGTCCTGTTAGGGAAATTTCCCTTCACTACCTGTTGGATAGCTGCAACAAGAAGGGAAAGGACATCCTTGGTATCCACCAGAACTAAAGACCACTCATAATTTTGGATTTTCTTTTACTTATGTTGATGATGGTCGCCAAAAAAGTCGGTAAATCTCCCAGGAGCACTGACAGCAACAGAAAGCCGAGAAGTGTCCCAATCCATCTCCTCTCTATCTAAAACTATAAAAAAAAGTTTTGCCTTGGGTCTATTGGTCCCTATGATTAACCCCTTTCCGCCGAGCGCCTCTTTGTCCTTTAAGAGTTCTTAAAGCCAGGAAGCGGAGGCGGGCATTTATGTCATGTGACCGCTGTAATTGGTTGTTACAGTTGTCACATGATTGGAAAGCTCTCGATCGAAAGCATGCATAGGGAGCTTACCAATCCCTGCTGGCTACCGTGCGCACTCTCAGCATGGTAAGTGGTTTACACAGGGCTGCATATATGCGGCCACTCAGCGTTAAGGCCCATGTGACGAGTGGCCTACATCAAGAGGGTAAGCCCTGATTAAGGTCGAAACACGTTAACGAGGAGTCAAATCTGGCAGGAGTGATTAAGCATTACATGCCATGTGGATTCAATAAAGTATAGCGCTGTGTGACCTGGGTATCTCTTGTCTAAGATTGAAGGAAAGAGGCAAACCTCATATTAGATCTGACTAGCACCTGCAGCTGGTGGGCTTACAGTAGCTGTCCAGTGTGATAACAGCTTTGGAGGATTAAAGCCAGAACATCATCATGGCCTTATGGACTGACTTGTTATATAGCCTCCTGGGATGAAAGTCCACACAATGATGAAGATCCTCTGATAAATAACAATTTATTTTGGCACATTAGGCTACAATTCAGCCTGACAGGGTGCTTACGCGTTTAAGCCACTCCAGCTCTAATCATAGCTACGAGTGTCTGAAACGCATAAGCTCTTTGTAAGGTTGTATTTTAGCCTCATGTGCCAATAAAACTCTTATTTAGCAGACGATTTTCATTGTGGTGCTGATTTTAATTCCAGGAGGCTTTATGTAGAAGACCTTATGGAGGCCATTGTCTGATCACCGCTGCCTCTGATGACTTTGTTGGGGGGAAGAAATAGAGCGTAACTCAGTGCTCTGGACTTGTTCAGTAAGTCTAGTGTGTCTAGTTGTAGTTGGCATACAGCCTCCAGCACATGCTACTCATTCTGTTGGGAATTGTAGTCCAGCATCTGGTTAACAATGGGTTGCCTAAGCCTGTATTAAGTTTAACGCCACACAGCATTCTCATGTTACAGGTGACAGGAATAGCCTTGGTTGGGGTTACGTAACGTGTCACTCCAGGGTCTCTACACAGTAGTATTCAATTCAGGATCTGGCAAAGCTGACGTCACTGCCACCTCGCCTTTAACCGTCTCTACACCCCCACTGCGCTGCTCTCCCCTTTCAGTGTAATGCTGGCAGCTTCATACGGATCTTCCCCTGTCAGACCGGTTTAGGAGGCGAGTCTGTACAAGGTGGGGTCTCCTGATGCAATGGAGGCTGCCTACATTAACCTTTTAACAACCAGAGCAACCGACAGCAGTATGGGATGAGTCAGCCTAATGCCACCTGTTAGAATATTTGCTCAATAAACAGACAGCCCATGCCGGAGCACATATTGAATTGCTCATCATATGAATAGTTTTTCAGGCCTTGATAATTGTATTTAATCACTACAAGTGGAAGGCTTTACTGATGCTTTCTTCTTGGGAGTCTTGCTGTCAAAAGTCCAGCCTTGGACTGGAGATCTATGCACTAAGGTAAAAAAGAAAACCCTTCCCCCAAATACAAATTATCTCGATCCAGTGATGTGCATAAGAGCAGTCTCTCTCTCTCTCTCCTCATTGGCCCAGACATAGCAGCGGAAGCCATTGGCTTCTGCTTCTGTCAACCACAGCCAGTGAGGAGGGAGCAGGTGGTTGGGTCAAGCTGCCCTTTGTGTGTCTTATGGACACACAAAGAAGGGAGCAAACCCACACAAGTGCCCCCATAGCAAGCCGCTTGCTATGGGGGCACTTGGCAAGGAGAAGGGGCCAGGAGTGCCAGCGGGGGACTTGAGAAGAGGAGGAATGGGGCTGCTCTGAAGAAAACCTTTGCATAAACTGTGCCATCAGGCTCGGTACACACTGCAGCGATGCGGGAACCCTGAAAATCCACTGTGGGTTCTCGCATTGCATGTCTCCCGGCAGCAGTTTACACTGCACTATGTGGACTTCTGGGAGTGTCAATTGAAAAATAATGCCACCTTCTAATCAGTTCGCATATCGCAGTGCGAACTGTCAATTCGGACACCCATGCGATTCGATTCAGGTGCTGTCTAGAAAAAGGGTCCTGTGTTTGGTCAGAATGCAATGCAAATTCAGGCATACAATCTGTATGGCTGAGTTGGAATCGCACAGACATCGCATGTGATTTGTACTGCAGTGCGTTGCAAATCGCATCCGATGTCGGACATCGCTGCAGTGTGAATCTATCCAGAATGAAAAAAAGTTTCACCTTCAATTCTAGTTTAATTCCTGAATGAGGGTGAAATGATTTTGATGGCACAGTTGCGGCAAATTGATGAGCACAGTGGCTGCGTTTGATGGCACAGTGGCGGAAATTGATGGGCAGAGTGGCTGTGTTTGATGGCACAGTGGCTGCGTTTTATGGCACAGTTGATGGGGGTTTTTTTCAGAATTTTTCAGTTTGTTTGCGCAACCCCAAAATTGTGAGCACCAGTGCCACTGGGGGAGGGGTCAAATATATTGCCTATAATGTTATTGCTGCAACACATAGCAGTTAACCCATTTTCGGTTTATTATAATCAGCTAAGATCAGATTCTATAATTTAATGCAGCTGCCTAGTGCCTATAGAAACACAAAAGGTGGTCAGACGTGCAGCTAGGATCTGAATGCCCTGTGGTGCTTGTGATGCTCTTTAAACACAAACATTCGACTCAACCATATGTTCATGTTTATGTCAATGAAGAGGTGAGGGCAGAGCTGGAACAAGGGGTGGGCAGGAGGGACGGCTGTGCTAGGCGCAATGGTTTACTATAGGGATGGGAGCACCTTCCTTCTGTTCCAAAGCTGACAGGCAGGGCCGTCTTTAAAGCAGAGCAAAAGGGTCAGCTGCCCTGGGCGCTGTCAGTGTTGTGGGGCCCAAAGCAGCTGTCTCATACTTGCCAACTATAGTTTAAATTCCCTTGTCCCTTGAAATTTTAGTCCCATGATGTGTCCTGATATCTCAGTGTGAAGTGCTGCTACTAATGCTGCCCAGCTCTGCCCTATTGTGTATAGATGACTCACCTGCAGCCCCTGTGTTTACATGTAAATAACCGCCAATAATATGTAAATAGGGGCGGCATTCATATGTAAATAGCTGCATCCGGCTGCATAGATATGTAAATAAAGGTGACATGCATATGTATATCATGCCCCCTGCAGTGAGGAGATGATGTGCTGTAACCTCTAGCAACCAATCAGTGAGCAGTATTACTGTATAGTAATCTCTAGCAACCAATCAACAAGCAGAAATCATGTGCTGTAACATCTAGCAACTAATCAGTGAGCCTTAATGTGTGCTGTAACCTCTAGCTACCAGTCGGGAAGCGGTAATGATACACTGTAGCTTCTGGCAACCAATCGCAATTGCTGCCTTATACAGTAAACTGATTTTAAAGTGGGGTGCCCCTTAAAAAAAAAATGTAAAAGTCAGCAGCTACAAATACTGCAGCTGCTGACTTTTAATAATCGGACACTTACCTGTCCCAGGGTCCAGCGATGCGGGGGATCGAAGCCCTGCTCGTTCTCTGCTCCGCTCGGCAGCGCCGGCATTCTTACTGTGGGCACCCGGCTGTGGCTTCACAGCCAGGCACCCACTGCGCATGAGCGAGCGGCGCTGTGTGCCGTGATACGCCGCGCAGTAATCTGGGACCTGTCACGTGTCCCAGATGACTGACTGCGCAGAGGGGAAGTGATGTCACCAGCCCGGGCACTGAAGGAGGCAGACTACGAGGGACACCCTAGTATCAGGCATTTAGAGGTGAGTAAAATTTAAATTTTTTTCTAATTATTTAATTTTTTATTTTTTTAGGAATTTGAAGATACTTTTTTTTTTTTTTATGGTGGAAACACCACTTTAAAGGGGTGTTTCAGCTTAAATTTTTTTTTTTTTTTAAAAGTCAGCAGCTAAAAAAAAAAGTAGCTGCTGACTTTTAATAAGTAAACTTACCCTCCCAGGGCGCCCGCGATGTCGGACGCCGAGGCCGACGTGTCCCTTGGCGCTCCTTTTACAGCACCGCCATCCTCACTAAGGGAAACAGGCAGTGCAGCCTTTACGGCTTCACTGCCCGTTTCCTACTGCGCATGCGCGAGTTGCGCGGCGCTTTGTGAATGGGACGCGCTGTGTTAGGGAACACACAGTTCTCAGAACACAGTGCGCCCCATTACCCAGAAGACATCGGTGAGGAGGACAGAAGACCGAAGATCAACGAAGATTGCCGCGGAGTAGGAAGGAGGCAGATTAGGAAGACTGCCTAGCAACAGGGATTTCCGTACAGGTAAAAAAATAAATTTTTTTCAAATGTTTTATTTTTTAAAGAATATTAATGCTCTCTTTTTTTTTATATTTTTTTTAGGGTGGCCCTACACTTTAAGTCTAGCTGCTATTTATTGCATGTCTCAGAGCAGGTGGAGAGCGAAATTGTATAGGGGGGGGCAAGAAAACGTTTGCCCAGGGTCCAATCAATATTAAAGACGGCCCTGCTGACAGGAGTAGTGATAGCGGCGGTGATTTTGACAAGTGGGTGACTACTGGGTGTAGGATCCCCTAAGTTTGCATGTCATGAATGGGGCGGGGGCACAGTTTGGCATCTTTGCTTTGGGCGCTGGACGGCCTTGTCCCAGCACTGGGTGGTCCTGGAAGACACTGTTTGCACCACTTGTTAGAGGGGGGGGGGGGGAGAAATAGTAATTGAAGAAGATTTTCTTACCTGCTTGATTAATTGTTCCCTTAAAAAGCAATCAGTCAACATTCATGCGTGGGACTCTATCGTAAATGTAGGGGAAGGTATTATCCAGGAGCCTGCAACCTGTTTATAGGAGCTAAAGGTCGAAAATTACCTAAAGGGCTTGCCTGGTCTGTCTACCTGCAACTACTCAACAAACAAGCTGCACCCACTTGACACATGACATCACTCAGTTTACAAATGGAATGCGACCTAATGAAAAGGCAGTTATAAGAAAAAGAAAATGCACCTGTTGGATAAATGCAGCATCAGCCCAGATTCATGTTCTCTAAATAGAACACCACCCAGACACTGCAGAATCAATGTATTTCACATGTAACTGACCTAGATCTAGCCAGATTCAAGTGCCCACATCTAGAACCGAACTGTCCTGGATCTTCATACTAGCAGGTGTTCTGAAAACAGGAAATTCTTGCTATAACCACGAATGCCGTGTGCACCATGACTGTGGTATTGTCAATGCCATACCAAGGACAAAGGTGACAAAACCTTTCTGGTTAAAAAGATTAAATACAATAGATTCAATAGCAATATTAAAACAAGCTAAGGGAAGCCAACGTGCAACCGAACCCTTGGTTTAATTCAGATAAATACCGTATTTATCGGCGTATAAACACGCACTTTTTCCCCCTTAAAATCGGGGGAAAGTCGTGGGTGCGTGTTATACGCCGATCCCCACTGTCTGTGACCGCAAAAAATAGCGAGCGCCGATGAAAAAGACCGAGCGCCACCCAAAAAGACCAAGCCGACTGCTCGTCTCCGCTCGCAGTCCCACCTCCCTGCTGTTTCTGCAGTGAGCGCTGCCGAAAAAGACCGGTCTTTTTCGTCGGCGCTCTGTCTTTTTGGGCGGCGCTCTGTATTTTTCGGCGGCGCTCGTCTTTTTTGGTGGCGCTCTGTATTTTTCGGCGGCGCTCGCTCGGTCTGTCTCGGAGGCGGGAAATTTAAACGTGGGCAAGGCTGCAAATGACACTGGCAAGCTGCAAATTACACTGGGCAAGGCTGCAAACGGCGCTGGGCAAGGCTGCAAATGACACTGGCAAGCTGCAAATAGACACTGGGCAAGCTGCAAATAGACGCTGGGCAAGCTGCAAATAGACGCTGGGCAAGCTGCAAATAGACGCTAGGAAAGCTGCAAATAGACGCTGGGAAAGCTGAAAATAGACACTGGGCAAGCTGCAAATAGACGCTGGGCAAGCTGCAAATAGACGCTGGGAAAGCTGCAAATAGACACTGGGCAAGCTGCAAATAGACGCTGGGCAAGCTGCAAATGATGGACAAGGCTGCATTGATGGGCATTTAAATGTAAGTTTTTTTTTCCTTAAACTTCCCTCCTAAAACTTTTTTTCCTTAAAATGCCCTCCTAAACTTGGGGTGCGTGTTATACGCCGATAAATACAGAACATCTAGGAGCATAAAAACAAAAAGTGCTTGATGTCTTATGCCCCGTACACACGGTCGGAAAATCCGACCGTGTATGGGCTCTATCTTTTTCTGTCGGAAATTCCGCCGGAAAAAATTTGAGAGCAGGATCTCAAATTTTCCGACAACAAAATCCGATTGGACTTTTTCCGATCGTGTGTCAAGAATTCCGACTGACAAAGTGCCACGCATGCTCAGATCAAGTTATGAGACCAAAGCTATTAGCTACTAACGTGAACGTAGTCCCGTCGTAACGTACGAACGTCATCACGCTCGGAATGATCGGGTTTTCCGATAACTTTGTCCGACCGTGTGTATGCAACACCAGTTTCGGACAAAGTCCGTCGGAAAAAATCCGACGGATTTTGTGGTCGGATTTTCCGACCGTGTGTACGGGGACTTACAATTCAATTTCTTTCAAAGCAGCCATTGCCTGTCCCCTGCCAGCAGCAGTAGAGTGGGACCATTGTTCTCTGTTGACAAGCAGTAATCTCTCTATAGAGGTCTGACACACCCCTTGCTAAGTCAGAGCCAGAGCTCTCCAGTCAGAAGAGAGTTTGAATAGGGGGTGTGTCAGACCACTGCAGAGAGACCACTGCTTCCAAGCACACAACAAATGTCCTTCTCTAAAGCTTGTTGGCAGAGGACAGGCTTTTCTACAGGAGGTGTACAGTGTAGGAGGCATAATAGTTTGTTTCCTTTTGAACCCCTTGGAGCTGGCGCCTGCTGACCCTTTAAGGGGTTTAGAATGCCGAGAGGCGGAGCAGGACTTACCATCATGTGGCTGCTGTGATTGGCTGTCATCGCGGTCACAACGTAACTTAAAGCTCCAGATTGCAAGCGGCGATTGGGAACTTTCCGTTAGCCGCCATTAACTGTGTCAGGAGCGCACAGGGCGTGCGCTTTCGGTACAGCTTTATTTGCACTAATGCACACAAATATGCGGCTGCTCGGCACCAAGGCCAGCCTGCTGAGAGGCCACATATTTGAGTTAAAGAAGAGAGATTAAGGTCTGGTATGACCCCTCTATGGCATCACCATCACCTGCCCCCTCCTTCTAGGTCCTGGAAGGAGAGGAGGGGAGGAGAGGTGGAGCTGCCTGAGGTATCTGGGGAGCTTCAAGAGAACTTCTGCTCAGATCGCCAAGGCGATCTCCATGGAAGTGGAAGTGGATACCCGTCAAAATCAGGTACCCACTACCTCCCGAAAAAAAAATACATTCCAATTATGGGAGAGGAGGGAGGATGAGGAGTAAAAGTGAAATCTCCCCTTTTAGGTGAAGTTTTGCTTTAACTGGTGGAACGATGTGCATAATACCTTGAACAAAAGCCTGCACCAAAGTACGTGAAGCAATCAATCTCTTAAAAAGAATTGCCAAGGCAGACATTTGATCCTTGTCAAGTCCAGCCTCTGATCTACTCCTGGTTAAAATAAGGCCAGAATATGAACAACCACATACCTACAAAAGTGAAATCCCCAAGCCTTACACCAAAAGCAATATGATTTCCAGGTTTTAATGCAAATCTTCCTGGAAGTTGCCTTCCTAGACTTAGGCAAGGTGAGAATGGCTGAATATGAGATGTCCCTGTGCCTCAGGACCCTGGTCTCAACAGCCATGCTTTCAAAGCCAGCAACTTCAAAGCAGCATGGAAAAACGGGTCTTGCAATAGCGGATCTGTTAAGTCTAGAAGAATCCAGAATTTATCTGATGACATGCTTACTACCTACAACACTAGCAAAAAATCTAAAGCCTAATGCCGCGTACACACGACCGGACTTTCCGACAGACTAGGTCCGACGGTCTTCCCGACGGACTTTCGACGGACTTCCGAACAAACGGACTTGCGCACACATGAACTGACTAAGTCTGTTCGCTTTGAACGTGATGACGTAAGACGGGACTAAAAAAGGAAGTTCAATAGCCAGTAGCCAATAGCTGCCCTTGCGTCGTATTTGGTCCGTCGGACCAGCATACAGACGAACAGATTTCCTGATAGGAACTGAGTCCGTCGGACGGATTTGAAACATGTTCTATTTTTAGGTCCATCGGATTTTTTATATAAAAACGATCGGATTATCCCATACACAATCGTAATGTCCGACGGACTGAACCCGTCGGACCTAGTCTGCCGGAAAGTCTGGTTGTGTGTACGCGGCATAACGGGAAGCGGTTATATCTGTGTGGGGACTTCCTATCTTTCCTTTTTTTGCCAGTGTCAAAAAATAAATAAAAAATTATTGTCTTTAGTTATACTTTAATTTGAATAAATACAATACCTTTGAGCTGCTCCTACTTGCTGATCAGAAGTTAGTGATAGCCATGCAGTGCAGCTGCTGCCAACCCTAAACAATAAAATGCCCACCTTTATGCCATGATCTAATTTTGGTTAGTACCCCTTTATAAGTAATTCTATACTAACTATATTATAATATGTATTGTTGAACATACCTCACCAACTTTTTCAATTGGGAATGAGGGACACCTATCAGCAAAAGTATTCAGGTATAGGACACACCCCTTGTCACGCCTCCTTAACCACTTCCCGCCCGGCCTATAACAGAATTACGTCCGGGAAGTGGTTCTGTTATCCTGACTGGGTGTCATATGATGTCCAGCAGGATAACATGCCGTTTCGCACACACGGGGGGGGGTGCTCAGTGTGGCGATCGTGAGTGCGGCGTGTCAGTCTGACACGCCGCATCTTCGATTATGATAAAAAGCCTGACAGAGGCTTGTTACCACGTGATCAGCTGTGACCAATCACAGCTGATCATCATGAGAACCAGGAAGTGCCGGTAAACGGCATTCCTTGGTTCGTGTTGACAGGGAGAAACGATCGGTGGCTCTCCCTGTCAGAGGGGGGGGTCTGTGCTGATAATCAGCACATTGATTATCAGCACAGCTCCATCATATGTGCCAATCAGTGCCCTAATAATAAATCAGTGTCCATCACAGTGCCAATCAGAGCCCATCACAGTGCCAGTCAGTGTCCATCACAGTGCCAATCAGTGCCCAGCATTAATACCTGTCAGTACCTGCCCAATCAGTGCTGCCCATCAGTGCAATCTATTAGTGTCCATCAATGCCACCTGTCAGTGCCAATCAGTGCCGCCTATCAATGCCAATCAGTGCTGCCGGTCAGTGCCCATCAACACCGCCTGTCAGTGCCCATTAGTGCCGCCTGTCAGTGCCCATCAGTGCCACCTGTCAGTGCCCATCAAAGTCGCCTGTCAGTGCCCATCAGTGCTGCATATCAGTGCCACCTATCGGTGCCCATCAGTGCTGCATATCAGTGCCGCGTATCAGTGCCCATCATTTCTACATATCAGTGCCTCATCAGTGCCCATCAGTGCCACCTTATCAGTGCCAACCAGTGCCCATCGGTGCCGCCTCATCAGTGCGTTTTTTTTTCTCAAAAGTTTGTTTAGCAAAAAATAAACACCACAGAGGTGATCAAATACCACCAAAAGAAAGCTCTATTATAAAATTATAAAAATTTAGTTTGGGTGCAGTGTTGTATGACCGCCAAATTGTCATTCAAAGTGCGACAGCGCTGAAAGCTCAAAATTGTCCTGGGCAGGAAGGGGCGAAAGTGCCTGGTATTGAAGTGGTTAAAGGAGAATTGTACACAAAAGCAAGATTGGTTAAACCCACAAGTGCTTTTTTTTTACCACTACTATTCCTTTATATTGGCTTTTGGAATTTACAAATGCAGCAATTTAGAAATCAGATGAAAGGTTTAGGGCTGGAAAACACTTTTTGATAGATAAAAGACGGAAATGAGGGACAAATGAGGAGAAATGAGGGACAGAGGGACATTGCTCCGAATCAGGGACAGTCCCTTTAAATCAGGGATAGTTGGGAGCTATGCTGTTGAATGTCACAATGCCCTTATAGGATGGCTTTACTCTCTTTATGATAGTGCATATATGTCAGTACAGACATGACAAAAAATACAGTTATGCCGCGTACACACGATCGGAATTCTCGTCGGAAAAAACTCTGACGGTTTTTCCGACGGAATTCCGATAGAATTCCGCTCAAGCTGTGTTGCCTACACACGGTCACACCAAATTCCGACGGTCAATAACACAGCGGCATGAAACACGTTCGACAGCACAATAAAAGGGAAGTTTAATGCTTCCGAGCATGCCTCGAATTGTTTCCGAGCATGCGCCGGAATTTTGCGTGTCGGAATTGCATACACACGATCGGAAAATCCGATAGAAAGGTTTTCCGTCGGAAAAATTGAGAACAGGTTCTCAATCCAAAGTCCGTTGGAAATTCCGACAGAAAAAGACCGTTGGGCATACACACGGTCGGAAAATCCGATGAAAAGCTCCCATCGGACTGTTTTCATTGGAAATTCCGACCGTGTGTACGCCGCATTATTCTCCAGGGCAGACATAAATGTTTCTAAATACTCCTCGTAGCTGTCACCAATCACTTTCATATACCATGTATTCTTAACTAGTCTTTGTTGTCTTTATATGAGTCAAGAATGAAGAAAAACTAGATTTGTCTTTTTTCCGGATTTACCTTTCAGGTCTTATTTTAGGCCTGGTTCACATCTATGCGGTTTCCAGTGGCTGCGTTTACTCAGGCACAGCAAATCATTCATTTCAATAGGCTACTGTAACTCTTGAAAACTCAGGGAAAAGATCCCTGCATCTTTTCTCAAAAACATGATCACAAGCAAACCAGATAGTGCAGTGCGGTTCCCATAGTGCAGTGCGGTTCCCATAGTGCAGTGCGGTTCCCATAGTGCAGTGTGTTTCCATAGTGCAGTACGGTTGCCATAGTGCAGTGCGGTTCCCATAGTGCAGTGTGGCTCCCATAGTGCAGTGTGCTTCCCATAGTGCAGTGTGGTTCCCATAGTGCAGTGCGGCTCCCATGGTGCAGTGCGGTTCCCATAGCGCAGTGTGGTTCCTATAGTGCAGTGCGGTTCCCATATTGCGGTGCGGTTCCCATAGTGCATTGCGGCTCCCATGGTACAGTGCGGCTCCCATAGTGCAGTGCGGTTCCCATAGTGCAGTGTGGTTCCTATAGTGCAGTGTGGTTCCCATAGTGCAGTGTGGTTCCCATAGTGCAGTGTGGTTCCCATAGTGCAGTGTGGCTCCCATAGTGCAGTGTGGTTCCTATAGTGCAGTGTGGCTCCCATAGTGCAGTGTGGCTCCCATAGTGCAGTGTGGCTCCCATAGTGCAGTGTGGCTCCCATAGTGCAGTGTGGTTCCCATAGTGCAGTGTGGTTCCCATAGTGCAGTGTAGTTCCAATAGTGCAGTGCGGTTACCATAGTGCAGTGCGGTTCCCAGTGCATGGGGGTGTCATTAGAATAAATGGTACCCTTGTTCATATCTTAACCTCTTGCGGACCGCCCCACGTACATTTACTGAGGCAGGGCAGCCGCTCTGTGCCAGATCACATACCTACTACGTGAATTGACACCTCCGGGTCTGGGGCGTGTTCCGCCTGCGACCCTCTTCCGCTGTAAATGGACACAGCGTAAGCCAATCAGTGGGTCCAGCGGACTCAATGTCTGCCGGGACCCGCAGATCGTTCATTACACGGGAAGAACGGCAGTCTGCCTATGTAAACAAGGCAGGCCACCGTTCTGTCAGAGGGGAAGGTACTGATCCTGTGTTTCTGCTAAACAGGAACACAAATCTTTACCTTCCCCTAGTCAAAGCACTTCCCCCATAGTTAGTAAGCACAACTAATGCCGTGTACACACGGCCGGACTTTCCGGCAGACTAGGTCCGACAGGATCATTCCATCGGACATTTCGTTCGTGTGTGGGCTTCATCTGACTTTTTCTTTCTAAAATTCTGACGGACATGTTTCAAATCTTTCCGCCGGAACCAGTTCCTATCGAAAAAAACGTTCGTTATGCTGGCCCGAAGGACCAAATATGACGCAAGGGCAGCTATTGGCTATTGACTATCGAACTTCCTTTTCTAGTCCCGACGTACGTCATCAGGTACGACGAACGGACTTTGGTCCGTTCGTGCGTGCGCAAGTCTGTTCGTTCGGAAGTCTGTCGGAGTTCAGTCCGACGAGAAGTCTGCTCGTGTGTACGCGGCATTAGCCATACATTTAACCCTTTGATCGCCCCTGATGTTAACCCCTTCCCTGCCAGTATAATTAGTACAGTGACAGTGCATATTTTTTAGCACGGATCACTGTATTAGTGTCACGGGCAAAAAGTGGCAAAAATGTCAGTTAAGTGTCCGATTTGTCCGCTGCAATATTGCAGTCCCGCTATAAGTCGCTGATCGCCACCATTACTAGTAAAAAAATCTATATATCCCTTCGCTTGTAGACGCTTTAAAGTGGAAGTAAACCCTTCCACATGACTTTGGCCTACAGGTAAGCCTAGATTAAGGCTTACCTGTAGGTCCAATAAATATCTCCTAAACCTACATGGTTTAGGAGATATTTAGCGATGAAAAGGCATCGCTGTCTACGGCGCATGCGCCATAGACAGCGGCGCGCAGGCGCACTGATAGCGCACTGAGTATGCCGCTCTCACGGCAATATGCCGATCTCGTGCGCATGCGCGGGAGTGACGTCATCGCCGCTCCAGCGAATGATATCGCTGGAGCTGGAAGTCACTCCGGCCCTGGATGGCGGCGAAGAAGATTGAAGATAAGGACCGCTTCGGGGGGGGTTCGTTTTCAGGTAAGTTTTTCATAATGAGCTAGTATGCTATGCATACTAGCTCATTGTGCCTTTGCCTTGCAGGGTGTCTTTTTTTTTTTTTTTTTTAAAGAGGCTTTACTTCCTCTTTAACTTATTTTTTTAACAAAAATATGTAACAGCATACATATTGGCCTAAATTGATGAAGAAATTAGATTTTTTTATTTTTTTTAATGAGTACGTTTTATAGCAGAAAGTAAAAAAATATTGTATTTTTTCAAAATTCTCAGTCTTTTATAGCGCAAAAAATAAAAACTGCAGCGATGATCAAATACCACCAAAAGAAAGCTCTATTTTGGGGAAAAGCTGACGATTGTATTTGGGTACAGTGTCACACGACTGGGCAATTGTCAGTTAAAGTAACACAGTGCCGTATCGCAAAAAAATGGCCTGGTCATGAAGGGGGGTAAACTTTCCAGAGCTGAAGTGGTTAAACAGCAGCAGCGCATTTATCTCTGTGGCTGGGAGATTACACGCCTTCCTGCAACAGCTCAGATGTGAGCCTAGCCCTAAAGCAACCACTTATATAAAAATGTAATATTCTGAAATACCAACCTGATGATATGATCAACACAGAATTTTTTTTTCCATTTCTTAGCCATGTAGCACTTCCCAGTAGGAGCCGCTGTATAATACGGGGCCTCTGTTCTCGACCTTCTCAAGAATCTCAGCCCTTTTGACACACCAGGTTAAGTGTACAAACATACAATATCACAAGAATTATAGGTATGCACACAGGGTGTGCTAGATGTGCCTGTGCACACGCTAATCACCTGGTACGGTGTAGGTTACCCCTACTGCCTGTGCCCTCCTCCCCCACAGTTCTGCCAGAGGCTGGCACACAAAGGGATGTTTCAGAGGAGAGAGCAGGGGAAGGGACCAGTAAATATGTAATTTACTGATCACTCACTGTGTTCGTTAATATTGGAAGCATAGTAAACTGTGTTTACTATGCTTCAGTTCAAGAATTAACAGAAAGACACTGAGCACGTCTCAATAATTCAATAATGTGACTCCCGACTGTCCTCCTCCTCTGATCTAAGGGCTATAGTGGGAGGAGCCGAGATCTCCATCTGACGTCAGCTGGGGAGGTCACGTGACCAATGTGCTGGCCGCTCTCAGCCCTTCCCGATGTAGCCCTTAGATGGCCAGGATTCACGTGACCGGCCTGAAGATATCTGAAAAAGGGTATTTAGAGGCTTGATTTTCAACAAACACTTACACAGTGTGTTATGGCTGGATAAAAGTGAGGGGCTGGCAGTGAAATATTTTAAAGTTTACTACTAATTGCCACAGGAGGAGGGGCGGAGACGGCTCCCACACACACATAGGAGCTGATAGGCAAGGAGGGGGAGAGAGGAGAGCTGCGGATGACGGGAGGCATGTAAACTGACCATGGTAATCAGGGCTCAGCAGCCATGATTACCGCGGTTAGCACAACAAGGGAGACACGGGAACAGGCAGGATCAACCAGGTTTTTTACAGCTTAGAGAGGGACAGTTTGGACAGTACAAGCACTGCTTAACCTGCTATAAGGGAACAGTTAAGTTAACTTTTCTGCCTCTGCTAGGGTAATAGCCAGTAGCTATTTGCTGAATGGCTGATTTGCTATTTAAAGTTTATGTCTGGGCACAGTACAAACAGCATATGCAGAGAGAGAGAGTGCTAACTGCACTGCTGCCTTGTAATCCCAAGTGGCGTTGCCCGGTTCTTCCCTGCTGAACTATAAAACATATACAGTATATGGCTATGAAAGACAAAACAACCTAAACAACACACACACACTCTCACTGCACTTTGTACATCACCATGGCTCTGCATTGCGCTATGCATTACTGAATATGTGAAAATGTGCTTGTAAATTATGTTTTTTGTATTATACAAGTGTTAAAATAATTGTACATTTTATACTTATAAAACTTGCAAGTGTAATATAAGTGGACAAAAGTGCAAACAATCGTGGACGCTACTTGTGAACTGAAGTGTATTTATTCATATCTTCATGTAGTGACAATATGTAAGTGTATGATCAAATGTACTGATATGTTTTACAAGGTCACAGGGTTCATGTGATAGAGCAAACACACAGCGCAAACATTGGACTATCATTGTCCAATCAGTTAGGTGACAGAAGGTAGATATCTAAACTGTAAGGAAGTCCTCTGTAAATACTTTCAATGGACCTTTTTTTTTTAGGAAAAGGATAATGGTCAGGGTGGGTTTTCCAGCCAATAGACTAATTTTGCCCAAAGGCAGACTGGCACTAGGGAGTCTGCAATGCACACAGACATGTTAGGTTGGGGTATACTGCAGTGCAGGGCCGCCATCAGGGGGGTACAGCTCATACACATCTTCCAACGGATCTTTCCAGAAGGATCCAGAATTTCTGGGCGCGACACTTTTGTCGAGCTCGGGCCCAACCCAAACCACAACCCCACCAATCTTTAATGACCCTCTGGTCACTTTGACCCGCCCTGGACATGCCCCCATCAGTCAGGGCTCTCTTTCCTTATGGGGGTCAAGAGGCCTGCAGGGGCCCCAGCGGCTAGACGGGCCCGGCCGACTGTTTGAGTCGGAAGGCTGTTGCTCTGTCATGAGCTGATATTGGGCTCTTTGCTGCCACCTCAGGCCATTTCCTGAATTGCACCCCTCTGCATATGAAAACAAGAGCTGGGACTAGGACCACCTTACAAGTAAGGGTGGCTGTGTGTGTGTGTGTGACTGTGTACATGTCTGTGTGTGTGTGTGTGTGTGTACACGTCTCTGTGTGGGTTTACGTGCTTGTCATATACACACACGTGTGGGGGGGGGGGCTCAGAGCGTACAGGTGTGAGGGGGGCTGAGGCACTGAAGGACTTGTGGGATGGCTAGTGGGCAGAGTCGGTGGGACGGCCAGTGGGCAGGACCCTGGGGAATGTTGGTGGTCAGGCTTGGGGGGCCCCAGGCCTAATGCTGTGTAAGGGGCCCCACAATTTCTGATGGCTGCCCTGCTGCTGTGCATATTTACTGTATATACCTGTTGGCCAGGCAATAAATAATTTGGCAGGTAGGATGTTTGGTAACGGTTGTTAGATATCAAAAGGATAGGTAAACGTGGGATCTTTGTGTTTTTTCGTTAAATGAGCTTCGCCTCAATATAATGGAATGATCCTGCAAGAAACAGGTTGGTATTTTCTTCCACAGACAAGGACGGCTAATGGATCTTGAAAAGAAATGAACTGGTCAGATTGTATTTTTTTGGAAAAGACTATTGCTTTTGTGAGCTGACACTGGGATTATTCTGCACACCCCAGTTCTTACCAGAGCAATTTGAAGTGCTTTTCTAGATGCGCTTCAACATTTGACATGTGTATTGGGATTGTATAATTTTATCTGAGCCCACAGTGCCATGCGCAAAAATGAAACACCAAAAGTGAACCAAAAAAAGTGTATGTGATTGTGAACACACACAAAAAAGTGTATGTGATTGTGAACACACACAAAAAAGTGTATGTGATTGTGAACACACACAAAAAAAGTGTATGTGATTGTGAACACACACAAAAAAAGTGTATGTGATTGTGAACACACACAAAACAGTGTATGTGATTGTGAACACACACAAAAAAGTGTATGTGATTGTGAACACACACAAAAAAGTGTATGTGATTGTGAACACACACAAAAAAGTGTATGTGATTGTGAACACACACAAAACAGTGTATGTGATTGTGAACACACACAAAACAGTGTATGTGATTGTGAACACACACAAAAAAAGTGTATGTGATTGTGAACACACACAAAAAAGTGTATGTGATTGTGAACACACACAAAAAAGTGTATGTGATTGTGAACACACACAAAAAAAGTGTACGTGATTGGGAACACGCACAAAAGGACCCTTCCCTGACCCCCTGGGAGCAAGGCACACTCAGGTCCACTTTGCCAAAAGGCCCAGCTTCCCCGAAGTGAGACCCTCCAAGGCAGGGGACAAAGGAACCTAAGGGTCATACATCCTTCCCCTAGACATCAGGGTACCAGACCCACACCCTACCACCTGTGAGTGCGGAAAAACACACATATATAGTGCAGGTGGCGCACACATATAGAGAAAAATAAATAAAAAAGTGCCAGTGCGTACAAAATGGATAGGCCTTGCAGCCTGGTAACAAAAATTGACCCAGTCTTGGCCAAAAGGCCTAGCCCATGAGGCAATGTGCTGAAAAAGCTGTGGAGTTGTGGCTGGGTACCCTTTCTCACAGTGAGGTCCAAAACCCACAGCGATACTCAGAACATCCCTGGTTTAACACTGCAGGCTTTCTGCCTTCCCAGCCCCTGGCCAGATAAGGAAGACCTGCTCAAATCAGGAGGTCCTGGTCCCCTTGTAACCCCCTCCATACCAGAGAAATACTTTTAACCCCCACCTTACCCAGTGGGCACCTACACTGGGCAGTGGAAACCATACAGCCAGCTATCCCAGCCAGAAGGATGGTGGAGCACCCATACTGGACGCTGATAACAGCAGATACTACTGTAAGGAAGACCAGATTCTCAGCAGCAGAAGGAAACCAGTGCAGGCATATACGCAAGCACATTAGGCTACCCACACCTCTGTGCATAAGGGACATGCTGAAACAAAAATGATCATGCATGTCCGAAATTTTTTTGCCGCTCAGAAGCCTATATAAACCGAAGCGCTGCAGAAGGAAGTTGCTGAGTGATCCTCAGCTTAACCTTGTTTACCTAAAACCTGACCTACTGATCCTGTCTCACCATGTATGAGCTTGCTTTCTGGACTCTGCTATTAGCTTCTGCTATTCCTATTCTGTCTACCTGGCTGGTATGCCCCGTACACACGGTCGGATATTCCGATGGAAAAAGTCTGATCGGATTATGTTGTTGGAAAATCCGATCGTGTGTGGGCGTTTTCCGTCTGAGTTTCCGACGAAAAAATTTGAGAGCAGGATCTCAAATTTTCCGACAACAAAATCTGATCAGACTTTTTCCGATCGTGTGTAGGGAATTCCGATGGACAAAGTGCCACGCATGCTCAGATCAAATTACGAGACCAAATCTATTGGCTACTAGCCTCTACGTAGTTCCGTAGTACCCACGAACGCCACCACACCACAATCGGATTTTCCGACAACTTTGTTCGACCGTGTGTATGCAACACCATTTTCGGACAAAATCCGTCGGAAAAAAACGGACGGATTTTGTGGTCGGAATTTCCAACCGTGTGTACAGGGGCGTACTGATCTTGGCCCATTTCCTGGACTCTGTCTTTGCCTCCTGATCCAGTACTACGTTGTTCCTGCCTGGTGATCTTCAGCTTCCAATTCTACCCATCTGTAAAAAACAAATCAATCAGCGCAAAAATTCTTTAAAAAACTAACAACAGCAGCTGAAAACTGAGGGTCAAATGATCAAATCTCAAAATAGCAGTATAGTGAAAAAGGCAGTGCAGCGCATTAAACATACAATGACATAACTTCAATATTAAATGATGAGAGAGTCCATAATGTTCGTATTAAAGAACACCAACAAGTGTCCGGATAAGTGCTCCTATGGATGATACACAAGGTGATCATGTCACAACCTCCACCAGCAGTAATGCTAGCCGCTCATCTCAAGGCGTGGACCCCTGAGTAAATCAGACAGGTCACGCAAGCAGTTTCCTCAAAAGGGTATGATAACTGGGCCACTGGATGTGATGGACGTTCAAGATGAATGCATACTAAGTGTATGATATCCCTCGTATCCAGATAATGAGCTCCGGTTCACACGGACATAGAATAAAAGCAATATAATATAGTGCTCTCCATTTGATACAAGAGTATTTAATGTAGATAAAAAAGTTTGCACCTACATAAATGGCACTGTCCCTCAGTGCAAGGTGATAAGGCACAAACAGTAAAAGCGCTCCACGAGGATCAACGATAAGATGCGGGTGACGTCACGCTAGTCACGTGGTACCATACATGTTACGTCCCAGGGGGCGGGACTTCATCAGCGGTGACGGAATGACGTGAGACACTCACTTTATATATCATGCACTGACATCTCAGGTCATTCGAGGTATTGCACATAAAAATAATCATGGGAACCGTACTAACTCCCAGGCGCAGCCCCGAAATTACCTAATACTTAAAGTCAGATATAAACAAAAAATTCCATGGCAGAAATACCTATCGAGGCAAAACTGATGTGTATTACCATGTCCATCCTGGCGGAACAAAAGCACACTATACCTCTCAAATAGTTATCAAAACAAAAAATGAGAAGCAGTGCATCTGAATCACATCTTAAAACAGACACTATGATATACACTGATAACAAATTAATACTACTAATTATAATAAAAATGTATAAAATATAGATAATATTAATCAACCATTATGATTATATATTAACCCGCGTCGTCATTGATCCTCATAATCTAATATACATACACAAATTTTACATAAGTTTAACGATCAGAGATAAAACAATTTACATCAAAATCAACGTTCAAGCCTGCTGGTACTAAAACTTTGGTCTCATGTATCCAGTGAGATTCCCTGCGGCTGAGTTGATGTATGAAATTACCTCCTCTCCAATGTTTTGTGACTCGTTCAATGCTCCAGAACTTCAAACCCCTAGGGTCCTGATTATGTACCAATTTAAAATTCCTAGATACATTATGAGTTTGTAACCCTTTCTTGATGTTGTTTACATGCTCCCCCAATATAACACGGAGAGGTCTAGAGGTCCTACCGATATATTGTAGGCCACATTCACATTCAAGCATGTAAACAATGCCAACAGTAGCACAGGTGATAAGTTGTTAAATATTATATATTTTTTTAGTTACTGAAGACAGAAAATCTTTCCGCTTTTTGATATTACATTTAGAATGCTTACAGGTGGTACACCGTCCGCAAGAATAAAATCCAGAGAGGAAAGAAAATAACCAACTTTCCGCCTGAATAGGTGGGTCAACAACTCTTGGTGCTAAACGATCTTGTAAAGAAGGAGCTTTTTTGTATATGAAAGATGGTCGCTACGGTAAGAGAGGGCCCAATACCTTATCCTGTTTTAGAATAGACCAATTGTTAAGAACTATCTTCTCAAACTTTTTGTCCTGGACATTGTAGTTTAATACCATCTTGAAAGTTGAGACCTCAGTCCTGACTTCTCTAGTTTGATTAGAGACCAATTTCTGTCTGTCCATAGTACATACTCTCTCAATTTCACTGTCCAAAATAGGTTTTTCATACATTTTTTGTTGTAACCTAGATGAAAGAACCTGAGATTGTGATACAAAATCTTCCTCGCGAGTGCAATTCCACCTAAGCCTGATGAATTGACCTCTGGGGGTGTTGCACAATCATGACCTATGGTGACAACTCCCAAGGGGTATGTAGGAATTCCAGTTTGTCGCCTTGAAGTAATTGCACAGGCGGAAGAGATCACCATCTTTAAAAATCTCAAGGTCAAGAAAGACCATACGTTCTAAACTTATATTGCAAGTGAGCTGTATATTCTTGGTATTGTTGTTTATTGTTTGAATAAAGCTATCCAGACTGAGTCGATCTCCTGCCCAGATAAGGCTAAGATCATCAATAAACCTCCTATAGCAGGCAAGTTGAGGGGGGCGATTTTTAAACACAGCCTCTTCTTCCCAGTGGGCCATAAACAAATTGGCTAAACTGGGAGCAAAACGGGCTCCCATTGCGACCCCTCTTGTCTGCAGGTAGAATTGACGATCATACCAAAAATAGTTTCTAGATAAACAGAAACTAAGGCCCTTCAGAAGAAACTTTTTTTGTTTCCTTGGAAGGTCAGAGGTGGATAAGGCCCATTGTACTGAGGACAATGCATCCTCATGTCCAATAACCGTATACAATGAGCTGACATCGGCAGTGACAAGGATGTTAGAAGAAGTACAACTAACTGATTCAAGAACCTGTATAATATGTTTTGTAGCTTTGAGGAATGCGTCTGTCTTAAGGACTAATGGCTGAAGGAAAGAATCAATATACTTTCCTACTCTCGAAGATATAGAGTCAATTCCATTTACGATAGGTCTACCTGGCGGATTGACACTATCTTTATGGATCTTTGGTAGAAAGTATATTAAGGGAGTCCTACAAAACAAGGGGTCCAAATAGGTTGCCTCCTTATTCTTAATCGTTAGAACACCCCTGGCCTTGCCTTCCTCAACCAACATATGTAGTTCATCCTTATAATCCAACATTGGATCCTTATTTAAAATTTTATAAGTGTCACGGTCAACTCATCTCTGCCTGATAATATGTTTTGTCCAAAATGATCAAACCTCCTCCCTTATCAGCTGGGGCGTATGATAATCTCTTTCCACTCCTCAAGTGACTTCATACCTTTACTGATATATTGGGGATCAACCACCTTTCTTATCCTCATCCTATCCAAATCATTAAACACCATGTTTTTAAGCACTTCCAAATATTTGTTATCTGTGTTCAAAGGGTTGAAAGTGGACTTATTACGAAGATTAGAGTGATTTTGTAAAGGGGCAAACCTATTAGAAATGGGAACTTGTCCACCCCTAGGATATTGCGGTTTACCTCTCCCTTGATAATTGGCATAGGGAGCTGGATTCTGCCAATGATTATCCCAATTATGAGGGGACTCATAATTATGTTGAAACTGAGAATTATTCCTAAAGGGGGACTGATGAGGTCCTCCTCTCCTTCCTCTTCCCCTCTTATTCCTTCCCCTCAGCTTATTACCTCTAGGGGCTTGATAATCCCCCACAGGGTAAAACCCTGTTCTGGGTGATCATAGATATGAATAGGATTCCTACTAGATGTAGGTAGAGGGGAATCAGTAGTTCCCTGAGTGGGAACTTTATCAGGGATAGATTAAATAGGGGCATTAGAGATCTATTTAAATATATTTCCATTATTAAAATCATCAAGATCCCTAATATATTTCTTCTTTTTCTTATTTTAAACTTCTAAATCCCATTTGGAAAGTTTATTTTTAAGCTCAACAGATAGTCTAAGGAACTCCTCACTTTCTTTGTATGGTTCCATAAGGTCCTTAATATCTCGAATCTGAGACTCTAAAACTTTAATTTTCCTTTGCTTACGTAAGATTAAAAAAATCAAGCAATTCTAAACCTTTCTTAATGAAGAAATCTCCCCATTCTTTCATGGATTCCTCATCCGTTAAACCATCATTAGGTGGCACATCCCACCTTAATCGTCGTGGGATAAGTTTAGCAGTTAGATATTGTTCCAAGGAAGTGATATCCTACCAAGTTTTTACTTTTTTCTCAAAAATGTGTCCCAACTTCCTGAATGAGTAAGCAAGATCATTGACTCAACCTGCAAACTCGTTCCACACACATTTTCTGTCACCACCTTCAAGAGTGTTGTGCAGGAGGAACCCCCTCAGCTACTCAGTCTCCACCAGGTACATGATAACTACACAACTACAGCTAAAAGGTGGAGCATTGTATCACTTAAAGCTTCTCACTCCAAGTTCAAAAAGATTTGGCTGCCACAAAGTCGGTCCCTAGTGCAAAAAAGCTTGAGGACCACTGTTCTAATGAACATATATGTCCATCAGTAAAATTGCAATTTACAGTAGCCCTCTTTTGTTCTAAAGGGAAAACCCATCTCTTGGTTGATGTTGTCCCCCACCAATTCCTCCCCACCACCACTAATTCTCAGATTTGTTTTTCAAACCCTCTAACACACATTTATACTCATGTAACCCTCTTCTGGGAGTGAAGACCAGTGATGGAGGCTGGACCTACCACTAACCAGTCTTGTTGTCGCCCTTCTTCATGACATCACTTTAGTGTTCTGGAGACTGAGAGAACCCTGTCACTGGACAGCCAATGGGAAGCATCCTCATCACCAAGGCAGCAACAGACACCAGAAAACTGCCACTTCCACTCTGCAGTCCAGGAGATAGAAAATGCTCCACATGACAGCAGATCTAGTAAGTATTCTTGTCTTTCAGGTTTATTTTTTAATTGAATTAGGAATTAGCTAGAAAAGGTGGAGGATTTTTCTTTTGGGGTGCTACCACAGGTCCCTATGCCATCACTATTTAACTGCTCCAAGTACTACATTTTAAAAGATTGAAGATAGAGGTGAAAGCCACTGCGTAGTAAACACTCTGCAGTATATTTATAAAATTGGTGAATGTGACATTTGCCAAAAATTCACTAAAGGTGTATCTTCCTGGTGCACATGTTTTAAATTACAACAAAAAAGTTTGATAAATGTCACATTTACCACATTAAAAAAATATGCCCCAGGTCAGTGTATACTATTTAACAGCTTTCACCTCTTTTGAGAATTTTGTCCATACAGCAGTTACATAGTGATGGTGTAGGGGCCTGGGGGGTCGTGATGGGGGAGTGGCTGCAGGCAGCGCAGAATTCAGAGAATCCAACACTACAGGAATTGTTTATTCTCAACCAGATTAACAGAACTGATAACTCTTCTTAAAATGAATAAATTGTAGCACAATGAGGGCTACTGGATGTTCCTTTTTACTGATTTGACCCATGTATTTAATAGATCATGCCTATTGTGGTCATGGTGTCTCTTTAAAGTGCCTGCAGACATTAGATAATTTCCTGGTCATGTAACTTCTGGACAGATTGAGAGGAACTAATGTTAATGCAGCACCTGCAGACACCACCAACAAAGGATCTCCTGGGGGATTAGCAATTGGACGGGAAAAAAAAACGTTGGAAGTGCTTGGAGAACGACTCTTTATTGGGCTAAACACAAATAATTACATAATGCTACCAAAAGTTTCAGGACACTCTGGCCAGCACAGATACCTAAGGACATTTGGATTGTACCTGCAAGTTTTCAAGCATGGGCCATGGCACTCAATTGAGATGGTGGAAATGCGTGCATAGCTCCCAACTGTCCCTGACTTGGAGGGACTGTCCCTGGTCTGGAACCAGTTAAAAGACCTTAAGAGAATCAACAAACCAGCATAGCAAAATACATAATAAAAGCCAGATAGTCCATCACACCCCAATTAAAAATTAGGTGACTCCAAAAGCTTGTACAAAAATTACGGTTTTCAATTTCTTTCGAAATTTCAAAAAGTCATTCTCAAGTCTCAGTTTCAGAGGCAAGGAGTTCCAAAATTCAGCTCCTTGTACTTCACTCGTACTCCCTCCGCATGTTTTCTTTTTAAATTTTGGTATCTTCAGTATGGCCAAGTTCGCCGATCTCAAGGATCGGTTAGGCACATACTTGACAAATTTTTCCTTCAGATACTCTGGGCCACGTCCATGCAGTCCTTTATGGACAGACATCCGTTTTTTAAAAAGAACTCTTCTTTCATGGGCAGCCAATGTTGGGAGGTATGTGCGTGTATCATGGTGCATAAAGTTATGACAGTATTGACATTCTCATTGATCACAATGCCATGTTGCTGATAGCAACCAGTGAGGCTCAACTTCTACTCCTGTCCTGATCACGAGCCAGGTCTAAACCTGATTGGTTGCTACAGGGCAGTATACTCTGTTCTTACTTAAGGCACTTTAATCATTGACACGCACCTACAGAACATAATCACAGATGTTTTTTTTATATCCCCTGGTTGCCCTGTATGTTACTCTGAACAATTATAGCCTCTTCTCTGGTGCTTCCTGGAAATACTGGCCCTGAAGTGGTGAAATTAAAATTTTATGAGATTCTTACATCGATATAAAAGTTAATTAATTATGTAACTCCCTTCATGTATTTTTGGGTAAGAGAAATTAGCAAATGTTATAAACCACTGGCATTAACTAAGGGCAGAAGAACATTTACAAACATGGCTGGCAGTGTTTTAAAATAATTACCATTTGTATGATTGGAATGTGTACAGGAATGTCCAAACTCAAGCTGGAAATTTATTCTTAGCGATGTTTAGTCTATTTCTGATCCAGCTGGTGATGTTCAGTCTGTGCTCACGCAGCTCCGTCCAATTGCTGTACACAATCAGGGGATTCCCTCTGTTTAGCTACAGTCAGCAGCTTTAAACCTTAAAGATAAATTCCAGGCATGGTATATCTTTACATAGTTACATTGGTCCAAGCCGAACAAATGTAACTATACATATACCATACCTGGCCAATCTCCCTGGAAGCTGGAAATATAGGCAACTCTTTTTTTTTGTTTTTATTTTGTATAGAGCAAGGGAGGGTTTTTTCACCATCTGTGTCCCATTACAGAGATTTACCTTCACTTCCTGTCCCATAACCAAACGAAAAGTGAGAGGAAATCCCTGCAAATTAAGCAAATCCTTTGGGGACCCCCAGGCAGGGGCGGACTGACCATTCGGGCACTCGGGCACTGCCTGTGGGCCCCATGCCACTAAGGGGCCCCATCAGGGTTGCCAGCCTCAATAAAACCAGGGACAGTATGTAAAAATCTGTGTTTTTTTTAAAATCCCAAGATTATAGCTGCCCCGCCTCTCCAGTACCTTTTCAGTGTGTGTATGTGTAGTCTGTGTGTGTATACTGTGTGTGTATATTGTGTGTCTGTGTGTGTGTGTGTGTGTATATACTGTGTGGTCCCATAATCTATTGCCTGGGGCCCCATAATCTCCTTTTGTTTGGGGCCCCATAATCTCCTATTGCCCGGGGGCCCCATAATCTTCTCCTATTGCCCGGGGGCCCCATAATCTCCTATTGCCCGGGGGCCCCATAATCTCCTATTGCCCGGGGGCCCCATGAGTTGTCAGTCTGCCCCTGCCCCCAGGTCTCCAGAATTATTGTCCCCATTGGAAGATTTCCCCTCTATTACTTTTTTGGGGACAACCCAGAATCTTGGGGTTTTCTTTTACTTTCACTTGATAATGGTAAACAGGACAAATACAGAGGGTGAATCTCCCTAACGGAGACACAGACAGCAATAAAAACCTAATACATGTTCCTCTCTACTCTATCAAAAAAAAACAAAAAGGTTTTGCCTTTAGTTTTACCCCTCTTTAAGACCAGGCCTTTTTCTGACATTTGTCGTTTATAAAAAAAAATCTGTATTTTTTGCTGGAAAATTACCGAACCCCCTTATATATTTTTTTTAGCAGAGACCCTAGAGAACAAAATGGCAGTTATTGCAATATTTTATGTCACACTGTATTTGCGCAGCGATCTTTCAAATGCAATTTTTTGTTTAAGAAAAAACACGCTTTAATGAAATAAAAACCAAAATAGTAAAGTTAGTCCAATTTTTTGTATAATGTGAAAGATGATGTTACGCCGAATAAATAGATACCTAACATGTCATGCTTGTGGAATGGCGACAAACTACGGTAATGAAAAATCTCCATAGGCGAAGCTTTAAAAATTTTTAAAGGTTACCTGTTTAGAGTTATGCCGCTTACACACAATTGGACTTCCCGGCGTGATCAATCCAGCGGCGGACAATCCGACGGACTTTGCAGCTGAGGCCCATCGGACTTTCAAGCGAACGGACTTGGCCACACACGATCACTCCAAAAGTCAGACGGATTCGAACGTGATGACGTAGAATAAGGAAGTTCATAGCCAGTAGCCAATAGCTGCCCTAGCGTCGATTTTAGTCCGTCAGACTAGCACGCAGACGAGCGGATTTTTCGACTGGATTCGAGTCCGGTGGACAAATTTGAAGCCAGTCTTATTTCTAGGTCCGCTGGACTTTTGGTAAGAAAAAGTACGCTGGAGCCCACACACGATCGAATTGTCCGATGGACTCTGGTCTGCCGGACCAAGTCCGCCGGAAAGTCTGATTGTGTGTACGCGGCATTACAGAGAAAGTCTTGCACTAGAATTATTGCTCTAACGATCATGGCGATACCTTACATGTGTGATTTGAACACTGTATACATATGTGAGCGTGACTTATGTATGTGTCCGATTCTGCGAGCAAGCTCAGAGGGATGGGGCGTTTAACTTTTTTTTTTATTCTTTATTTTACTTTTTATTTTTGCACTGTCCCTTTAACCACTATAGACCCGCGCTATAGCCAAATGACGGCTACAGCGCGGATCTATTGTGCCGGGACGACGTCTATTGACGTCGTCCCGGGCACGAGCTGCCTGCGCGCCCCTGAAGGGCGCGCGCGGCGCGCTCTGTGATCAGCGAGTCTGTGAGACTCGCTGGATCACAGATCCGAGTAAGGGGTCGATCCCGACCCCTTACCACGTGATCAGCTGTCAGCCAATGACAGCTGATCATGTGATACTAACAGAGCCGGTAATCGGCTTTTTTTCCTCCTCGCGCTGACAGCGCGAGGAGAAAAAAAAAAAAGCCGATCACTGGCGGCAGTGAGAGGGACATCAGTCCCTCTCACTGCAATGTGCCCAGCGATGTGCCCAATATATTGTGCCCACCTTTGCCCCATTAAAGTGCCCCTACCAGTGCCCACACTGCCATCTCTCAGTGCCCACAGTGCCATCTCTCAATGCCCACAGTGCCATCTGTCAGTGCCCACAGTGCCATCTCTCGGTGCCCACAGTGCCATCTCTCAGTGCCCACAGTGCCAGTGCTGCACATCAGTGTCACCTGCCAGTGGGACTGACTGCAGGTCTGCTCTGTCTGAGCTCTAAATAGGGGAGTATCTCCACTTAGGGCTATTCACACACTGGACCAGGGGACTTTCGTCCTAGTTCTTCCCTGAAGTATATAAACCCTATGAAAAACATTTGCAATCCAGAGGCAACACAAACACAGACAAAATGCACACATTTAAAAAAAGGAAAAGTTCTACCTCCCTCCTTCCTACCACTCCTCATCCCACCTCACTTCCTACTACAGTTCATTTCCTCTTGCCTGCTTTTCTTGCATTCTCCTGTTTCAAATTGTTACGTAAGCAATAACCAGAAGTCTGATTGATTCAGCCAATACACCTTTTTTTTTAATATCCAGGTGTTTTTTGCCTCTTTTTACCTCTGCTGTGAGAATAGTGTGACACATGTCAATCACTCTAATTGATTATAACAAAAACGATTGAATAGGCAAAAAAAGGCAAAGCAAGAAATGGTACATTTTTTGGCCTATTTGTCAGAATATAAAAAAAAGAGAAGTAAAAAGGTGAAAACCACTATTGGTATTTGGTACAAGGTTCTGTTTTTGTATGTTTCTTCACCTTAGCTTCCATGTGTAGCACCATAACCCCTGCAGGGCGGCTATGTATTTTCTGAGCTTACCGATTACCTCCTCCTTGTAGCTCGTCGTTCATTGTCTAGGGGTTCCCAGGGTTAGCACCCAGTAACTTCAGAAGTTGACACTCAAATGTCCTTTTGAGGATTTTTAATATGAATTTACTTATGGACAAAATGGAAGCATAGATATGAGCAACTTTCAGGATTGTGATAGGTTGTTCTTGTTAGACATTCTGGATACAAAAGCTGATTTCTTCTGCTGATCTATCAGTTTCCTAAGGTAAGAATGATACAAGCTGGTGCCACAGGTGACTGGTCTGGGTATAGATTGGTATATAAGGTTTGGATTATGTCCATATGTCTGGTTGCCAACTTATTGTTATTTTCCAACAGGAATGGCCACACAGCAATGAGAACACCAATATGTCCGGTATATTCTTCATAATTTTCCACTGACAAAAAGAAACATTTTGGTAGTGATCTTAGTTTATGATCAAATCAACCTCCCAACATGTGTGTGTTACAGTATGCTAGAAGAATCTTACAAACTTTAATCCTGTGCCACTCTAGCCATATAAATCAGTCGGTATTTGGTCTCTAGTAGACAATCTAAGGAAATAGACAATCTACTTGCCAATAGGCACACAAGCTAGAACTCAATCAACCTTCGTGTCCTTCAGACACCACCAATGCCACACTCCAAGGAAAAATAGATAATAAAAATGCTTTTAGCAATATGAGACAATGATCAGCCTATATTTATGGGTGCCATATTAGTCTATGCATATGTTAACATCTTTACAGGTGAACCTTGATGCTCTCTGAAGCCCACTTTACCATTGATCATTAGACCTGTTATGACAGCCCCAATATACTTTGGTGAATGGGTTAATGCATGTGACACTGATACAGCACTGGTCATGCACATCAGGCTTGCGGAAATGAGCTACAGCACTTTCTTTTGCTGCACAGGCAGTTCCTGAGTTACATACATCCGACTAGAGAACATCTACCCCTAGGAAGGGAAATTCACTGCTGTAAGTGTTATCATGGGAAAAAAGGTGTCTCCACTAAAGCTTTATCACCAATCCTTTTTTCCATGACAAGCCAAAATTTTCAAAATCCAATTGTCACAGGAACAGAAAGTAAGGTGAAATCAGACAGAAAAACAAATGTTACAGGGGTGCTAACCCTTCCCTATGCTTTTTTGGCTGGAGTTACACTCAAAAAGTTTACCTGCTTTAATTCACATACAAATTCAGAAGAACAAACCTACAGACCCTATCTTGTTTGTAACCCGGTAACTGTCTGTATGTGCAAAACTTTATACATTTACAATGCAGATTAATGGAGGCCGTTTTGATTTTGCATATTTGAACACCTGTTGTCAAGATCATTTTATATAGATGCATTTTTTTGCATATGCACATTCCCATATAATCAGTTGAACTCTAAGCAAATATAAAAAAATCAATGAATGCACATACAGTAGGTTTAAAAAAATGGTAAGGCCAAAATTTCTCCATAAGAGTATCTGTCACTCCAAAAGTGCTATCATATATGGGGTATATCAGCCTCCATGTAATAGCAACTAAGTCGAAAAAAATCAACATTAAAAGGTGTGAAATATATTTTAAAAATTCTTAAAGACCCATAGTTTAAGTGTATTTTTACTGGAATTTGACAAAAAGTAAATCTATTAAAATGTGACATTACATATTGTCTAAAACAGACATTTTGATATGTACAGTGGGGGAAATTATTATTTGATCCCCTGCAGATTTTGTACATTTGCCCTCTTACACAGAAATAAAGGGTCTATAATTTTTATTATAGGTGTATTTTAAATGAAAGAGACAGAATATCAATTACAAATCCAGAAAAAACCCGATACAAATGTTATAAACTGAGTTGCAGTTCAGTGAGTAAAATAAGTATTTGATCCCCAAGCAAAACATGACTTAGTACTTGGTGGAGAAACCCTTGTTGGCAAGCACAGAGCTAAGACGTTTCTTGTAGTTGGTGACCAGGTTTGTACACATCTCAGGAAGGATTTTGGTCTACTCTTTTCACAGATCTTCTCTAAATCCTTAAAGTGGAAGTCCATGCAAAAACTAAAATCCCTGCATCTATAGACACCACGGATCTAACACTAACATCTCTATCCCTATAAAGAATAAATGATTATACATACCTTTTTGGAGACCGCTCCGATCTCCAGCGGCAGAAGCTCTGCAGAGGACACGGCCAACAACGGCTGTGAAATGAATGGGAAGTGATGTCACCCATAGAGTTACTATGGGGATTCCGTTGTCGTCCGTCTCCTCTGCACCCGCCTCTACAGTAAAGCTGCGACTCACAGCTCAGCGTGGGATCCAGTCGGAGTGGGTAGATCTAAGGTATCGATCCGTTCAGACACTATACTACTAAGGGAGGTGTATGGTGCATGCGTGAGTGCTACTGGCACTAATCTGACGCTGCCTGGGGCGACGCAGACCCTGACTGATGCTAAAACCCGCCGGGTGATCTGGGGGGTTAAACCTTTATTGGGTAATATATGGCAGGTGCCCTGATGCTATAGGTCTTATTTTCAGGGTAGGGCTTATTTTAGGGGGTTTAGGGGGGTCCCTAGACCTATCTGGGGCTACTACTAAGTTAAGTACCCTAACGCCGATTAGTGTCACAAATGACACCAGTACAGTGATCAAAGAAAAATATGAAAACTGCACTGGGTGACACAGTGACAGGGAGGGGTGGGGTTAACTGGGGGGGGGGTGATCGGGGGGTCAAATGTGTGCCTATGTTTACTGTGTCAGTGTAGTGTTGGTGCAACTCACATTTGGATGTCCTCTCTCTGGAACAGAAAAGAGTTCCACGAGGGGAGATGACATCACATCCCCTGTTTACACTTACACAGGCAGGGGAGGATTTAATTCGTCAGGAGCGATCAGCAGGTCCAGGCCAGAAATGATTGGCCTGGGCCTGAAGACTGATTGGTTCTAAAACTAATCCGATCATTGCGGCCACCGTAAGGTAACGTTACTTCACCTACCCGTGCCATTCCGCCGCAGTAAAACTGCGGCAGCTGGTCGGGAAGCGGCTAAAGTTCTTCAAACATTACATTTCGAAAAGACACCCCCTAGAGTTATTGGAGCTGGAGTGTATGGAACGGTGGTTGTGGTGGTTTAGGGTGTATCTAGATGATGGTAGGTGCTTTAAAAAAGTACACTTCATTGAATTGTGTACGATTTTTTTTATGTAAACACTAATTAAACATCCATGGCCTTTACATTCTTCAACTGTGGTCCAAAAAGGAGCATAAGCTTTAGGCGACAAGTTTTGTGAGATACGATTTGCCGGGATTTATTGCCCAACAATTGTGGCAAAACTGCACAGCGTTTGAGGTGCTATTGTGAATGGCACTCAAATATGCGTGGTATGTTTTGCCACTATTGCAGTGCGATTTGGAAACATCACATCTAGCAATTTGGGATCACGGGCAGAATCACCCACGATTCCAAACTGCCAGATGTGAACAGAGCCTCGTGCACTGTGTTGCACTGACATCTTTTGTTAGGATCTAAAAAGTTGTAGAAGACAGCCCACAGCCACCTGTTGTAAGACTAGACTAAATAAGGGAGGAGGTGTGTAAAGAATGGGCGAGGGATGGGTTTGGTCTCATTATTTCAGCAAACACATTTCAAATAGGACACCTTAAGGTTAACACGGGGTGGCTATAATGTCAGTGCTGGAAGTTTCCAGTCATTGTGCTATGGCTGATGTGTAGACAAAGAGGTGTAATTGGGAATTTTTCTTTGCTCCACCATTCCATAGCAAAATGTGCTTTGTATAAAGAGCAGCCAGACAAAGAGTAGAAAACACATATTGCAGACTGGAGGATATAACATTACAAAATACAATTACTGCAGTATTCTAATACAAGCATTTACCCACATAAGCCAATAAGTTCTTTTTTCTTATACCATGAAGCTGTGTTCCAGGAAAACAGCTAAATACACACTTTATAGGGCACCTTTGCCCAGACTAGGGACAGTATTTACATATTCATAGTGGAAGAGCTTTCAGACTGTATTCTGTGGAACCTGAATATTCTCCCTTCCGGTTAGGCTGTGTCCACAATGCAACTGCTCGCCTATGTCTAGGGGATGGTAAAAGCACTTTTACTTACCTGATCCTCTGCTTCCCTGGCAGATGGCACTCCCCTGGACTCTGGTGGTGGATTGTCCCTTGGCAGCCCAGTGTCCGATTCAGGGATATTGGCCCTGCATAGTTCTTGATGACACCAACACCTTAGACCGCTGGAGTATGGGGAGAAGATGTGGGGTGGAGGAGCCAAGGATCGAGTAAATCTACTTTTTCCATGCTTCCTAGACCTAAATGAGCAGAAACCTTTGCAGTGGGGGCACAGCCCCACTTCAAGGGAGAATGTTCAGGTATCCCAGAGTTCAGTTTTAATCCTTTTGCTGCCAGAGCCATTTTCTACATACAGTGGGGGAAAATAATTATTTGACCTCTGCAGATTTTGTAAGTTTGCCCACATACAAAGAAATTAAGGGTCTAACATTTTTATCATAGGTGTATTTTAAAAGATAGAGACAGAATATTAACCGAAATCCAGAAAAAACACATAAAACAAATGTTATAAATGAAGTTGTCGTTCAGTGAGTAAAATAAGTATTTGATCCCCAAGTAAAACACGACTAAGTACTTGGTGGAGAAACCCTTGTTGACAAGCACAGATGTAAGACGCTTCTTGCAGGTTTGCACATCTCAGGAGGGATTTTGGTCCACTCTTCTTTACAGATCTTCTCTAAATTCTTAAAGTTCCTTGGTTGTCTCTTGGCAAGTCAAAGTTTCAGCTCCCTCCATGAATTTTCTATAGGATTAAGGTCCGGAAACTGACTAGGCCACGCCATGACCTAAATGTGTTTCTTCCTGAGCCACTCTTTTGTTGCCTTGGCGGTATGTTTTGGGTCATTGTCATGCTGGAAGACCCATTTTCAGTGTTCTGGGAAGGGAAGAAGGTTCTCATCCAAGATTTTTATAATACATAGCCCCGTCCATTGGCCCCTCAATGCGGCAAAGTCGGCCTTTACCTTTAGCAGAGAAACAGCCCCAAAACATCAGTCGAGTCAATGCCAAAGAGCTCAATTTTGGTCTCATCTGACCACAGCACTTTCTCCCAATCCTTCTCTGAATCGTTTAGATGTTCATTGGCATGATTGTACATGTGCCTTCTTAAGGAGGGGGACTTGCTGTGTTTGGAGGAAGAAAAATGCTGACTATGACCCTTAGAACACCATCCCTACAGTCAAGCATGGAGGTGGAAACATTGTACTTTGGGGCTGTTTCTCTGCTAAAGGTACAGACCGACTTTGCTGCATTGAGGGGCCAATGGATGGGGCCCCATCCATGTCTTGTAAAATCTAGGATGAGAACCTTCTTCCCTCAGTCAGAACACTGAAGATGGGTTATGTATGGGTCTTTCAGCATAACAATGACCCAAAACATATTGTCAAGACAACAAAGGGGTAGCTCAAAAAGAAGCACATTAAGGTCATGGAGTGGCCTGGCCAGTCTCCAGACCTTAATCCTATAGAAAATTTATGGAGGGAGCTGAAACTTTGAGTTGCCAAGCAAAAGCCAAGAAACCTTAAAGTGGAAGTCCATGCAAAAACTAAAATCCCTGCATCTATAGATACCAGGGATCTAACACTGACCCGGCAAAGAAAAAATGAGTATACATACCTTTTTGGAAGCCGATCTGGATCAGAACTATTAGCGTCCCCAATAGTTTAGGGTTCCCAAAAAAGCTGACTTAGTGGAATCAGCCCAGATACCTGCTAGCACCTGCGTTTAGCCCCTCCGCCCAGCCCAGCCCACCCAAGTGCAGTATCAATCAATCACTGTCACTTAAAAAACACTAAACACATAACTGCAACATTCACAGAGTCAGGCCTGATCCCTGCGAATGCTAACAGCGTTTGAAGCAGTCACTGACAGTCAGGTGCTTTTTTTTACCGTGAGTCTCACTAGTGTACCAGTAAATTTAGAGGCCAAAATGTCCAAACGAAGGTACACTAGTGAAGAGGCCTAAACGTTTCTGAGCGTGACAGATGAGAGTAAAGTGGAACTCACCCATCTGTCAGATTCAGGCTCAGAATACGAACCTGTAGACAGCAGCGGCACCCTGACAGATAGCTCTGACGATGGAGTAGTGGTCCCTGCCAAGGTCAGGCGTACCCGACCCCGTTCTTATGCTGTTGTTGAGGTACAAGAACCACAGGGCTCTCGTATGGAGCAGAGAGCCAGTACTAGTACCACTTATCCTTCTGGTGAACTGGCAAACACCAGCGGCCTAGTACATTCTGGTTGTACATCCAGCACTGCAGTAACACGTGGTGACGTGGCAAGTCCCATAAGTACAGTTCAAGCTGGTGAAGTGGCTAGCACAATTAGTTTCCCACAGCCACCAAGAAGACAAAGACAGGCCTGTCAAGCCCATAGTGCCCTTCCTGCTGCCTCTCAGCAATTTCCTTGGGGTGTCTACTTTCTAAAAGGGGTCATTTGGGGGAGGGGGAAGTTGTACTGTTTGTAGACACTATAACTTTTGCGCAAGCCAATAAATCTATGCTTATTGACATTCTTTTTACCAAAGACATGTGGCTGAATACATTTTGGCCTAACTGTATGACTAAAATTGAGTTTATTGGATTTTTTTATAATAAAAAGTAGAAAATATAATATTTTTTCTAAATTTTCGGTCTTTTTCCATTTATATCGTAAAAAATAAAAATCGCAGAGGCAATCTAATGCCATCAAAAGAAAGCTCTATTTGTGAGGAAAAAAAGTACAACATTTTGTTTGGGTACAGCTTTACATGACCGCGCAATTACCAGTTAAAACAGCGCAGTGTCAAATTGTAAAAAGTGCTCTGGTCATTGAGCAGCCAAATCTTCTGGGGCTGAAGTGGTTAGACAGAAGAGGAGTTAGGACATACTTCAAAAACGACTGGCAACAACAACGAGAGGGCAATCTTCTCTTTAGCCTCTTTATCTCTAGGTGACTGGGAATATCGAACAGTCTAAGGCCTCACAGCTGTAGACCATAAGGCAATTTTCTTTTGGCATCTGGTTACCTAGTGTCCTTGCACAACTATTAGTACCCAATGCAATTTTCCGAA
>CM053035.1:155701006-155752703 GCA_028564925.1 Lithobates sylvaticus | reverse complement strand
AGTCTAAAGCTTGGGATTTTTTCCTCCATTTGTTTTCTTTTTCAATACACATAGACATATATAAAGCTGCTTTGCTTTTTTTTAAATATATCAACAGCCTGATAGTCCAAGAAAATGCTTATTTAATGGTAAGTTCTACCCTATGGTTACTGTGTGAAATAAAAATATAACATATTGTAGGGGGGATAGGTTCAACTGGTATCAGGTGCGGTAAACCATGCACGAAACAGGGACACCCAGTAACAGTCCAAGTAGGTTTGTCCTACACCTTTATTCAGCAAAGCGGCAAACAAACAGTGAGATTTAGTGTGGATTAGTTTAAAATGGCCAGGGAGGGTGTGTTAAAGGGCGCGTGTTATAACAACGCAAGGCACCACCCCTCGCTGCCACTTCACAACAGACACCAACCTGTTTTAGCATGCAGGCTGGTGTGAACTTGTCCTAAATTATTTAATAATTTTCTTAAATTATTTTTTAAAGCTGAACTCCAGCCTTACCTTCAGTCAGGTGCAAGTTGTACAGCCTCCCCTTTTGTGCTGAAAGGTCTGATTTCACTGCACACTGTCAGCTTCTCACAATGTGTATTAAAAGCTGCAAGTCGGATATAGCCTGCCTCATTTCCTGATTGAGGGGGGGCATCCAGCATCATCTATCGCTTTCCTCCGAAGACTGACTGCTCCCAGTCGGTCCATTTCATTGTATTTTAGTTCCTTAAATATTGGAGGCTCGGCATCACTGGTAGGCATTACCTAGGGCAGTCTGCATGTAAATTTTATCAGCCTAGAAATGCCCACTCCTCCAGACTGACACCTGGCCATCACAGTATTTTCATATTTGCATAACTCCTGCCAAAAGCTGGCCTACTGCTTGCAATAGGCTCCTGAGAGCAGTGTAGCAGAGTGCCCATTTACTCACAATGCTCAGATGCAGGTGCAAGCCCCTCTGTTTCCTACAAAGGCCAGGGTTCCTGGACATATCAAGGTAAAAAAAAATCTATATTTTCTTCCCTCAGGAGCTCAGAGAGGCCTCACCCAATAAGGCAGAGGTATATGGACACGTGATCTGCAGCCAGGTGAGAAGCCCTTCACTGTAAGAACTGATGTGCAAGCCTCCAGGCCAGAACCTAATAGAATGCAACTCCTCCACAAGACTAACGGCTACCAGAGTACTATACTTTCAGTGAGGTGGTCCTGGGGTGCTGGATCCCTCCAGCTGTTTGCCTGCGTTACCAGAGATACCCTGGACTGTCTGACTGTCTGCAGTCTCTGAGGAAAATCACATATAGCTGTGTTCTGTAATGAGTGATTCTCATATTGACTTTCTATTGTTAGAAAGTCTTATGCCACGTACAAACGACCAGACTTTCCATCAGAATAAACTCAGACGATGGAGTTCCGACCGAACGGACTTGCCCACACACGATCACACCAAAATCTGTTTGTTTCGAACGCAATGACAACGGGACTAGAAAAGGAAGTTCAATAGCCAGTAGCCAATAGCTGCCCTTGTGTCGTATTTGGTCCGTCGGACCAGCATACAGATGAACGGTTTTCCCGAATTCGTCGGAAATATTTAAAGCATGTTCTATTTCTAGGTCCGTCTGAATTTTTGAAGAAAAAAGTCCAATGAAGCCCACACACGATCGGAATATGCGACGGAATGATTCCGTCGGACCTCTTCTGACGGAAAGTCCGGTCGTGTGTACGCGGCGTTAGAGAGACTCTACCATGCAACCACATGTTACCCTATTTGAATCACAAACACACAGAGACATTGCTGTAAAAGAGTCCATGTTTATGCAGCTTTCATGTATTTGTGCAGCTTCCATTATTCTGTAGTGTATGATTTTTTTTTCATCCTCAACCTGTTTTGCATTATTGCTTCCTATTTTACACCTGTTTAGTAAACTGCAGGTTACAGATATTCTCTGTCTAATCGTTCAGCCGATTAATGATTCTGTTAAAAGAAATACTGAGGCTGTGATTTTTTTCAGGGAGTTATGTAGAGCAATCGTCTGGAACATTCCACCAGCCATGATCTGCTGCATTGCATAGAGAAACGCAGAGTGATGGTATCAATGGGCCTAAAAAAAAAGTATGTAATGAAAGAGGTTTTATTAATTTAATTAGCAAGTTGATGGGGTGGGGGAGGAAGGACTAGTGAAATCAAAACCCTAATCTCACAGCAAGACTTCCAGAGTACATTTGCCAAAGTGGCATTTTTTAAACGTTAGATTGAAAATAATCATGTATTTTGATAAAGCTATGGTTTTAAAGTATATGAAGTGCATTTTACCAACAGGTCCACATTAAAATCTGAATGAAATCAGTGGAATTGTTATCTGTTGGAAGATTCGTACCTTTCCCAACTCTTTTTGTATGAACAGTCACTGGCCGTCTGTATGTGTATGGATTAGAAGATGTCCGTAACATTTTGATGTTGGAGATAATCGCAAAAGCTTAAGTGGAATATCACAAAAATCCTGCACACATCACTTCAAAAAGATAAAGAACCACCTTTAAAAATAAATAAACTGAGATTTGTCTGGAAGTGACAATGATCCTGCGAACAGGTAGCATTCCTAATGTCAGAAGTTAGCAGAGGAAGACTACAGCTTGACAATGCCATAAAACAGCTCCGGGATCTAGAGGATGATTCCTAGATGTATATGAAAGGCTAATAAAGGAAAAATGCATTAATGGTGCTCCAGAGAGTCTAGAGGATTATGTGGAAACACTCAATGTATCTGGGAAATCACTTACTCTGCAGCTTGAATACATCCAACATGCTCTCAGATGGAGTTCCCGCGGGGCAGTGGAAAGAAGAATATAATTGAAGGATCTGGGATACCCCTTCATTGCCAAATACACACAAAATGGGTTGTGGGAGTCTCTACTATGACATAAATAGCTTGGAACCCATTATGATGTCACATCGCACCTGCCTACAACATTATTTTACTAATGTCTCTTGTACCAATCACTTTATATATTTTTGATTATGCTGATTATCTGCTATTGACTGATGCTGAAAATGACAGTCAATCAAGTATAATTATAGATTCTTTTTTGCAATGAGTATTTCAAATTGGGGCTTTATGGGTAATGGATTTTCCATCATTTGGACTCTTTGTCTAAAATAAACCACATAAGATTTACCCTTTTCCCTGTAATATCCCAAAGCTCATTGAAGGTCAAGAGTATCTAAAATGGATAATACAGATGTGGATGGACAAAATAAAGTTCAAACAATCACTGATTTTGTATATTTCTCAGGAGTCAAGTGAGAGCTCACCTTGCTGCTTTCTACATATTATCAGGTGAGTACATGTGCAGAAGTTGGACAAAAATTTGGAAACACTACATGATTTGCCAAGACAATAAATAATGCTCCAATTTACACAGCTGCTGTTGCCAAATCATGGTTTGACGAGCATGCAGGCAAAGTCTCTCACCTTCTCTGGGTGCTGCAGTCGCTGTACCTCAATATCATAGAGCCACTATGGTAAATTTTGGAGAACATCGTTTTCTGCCTCTGGCATCTCTACGAGAACTGAAATGATTTTGCATAAAGAGTGGTATCGGATTCCATTATCCAACATCGAAGACTTATATTTGTCAATTCCCAATAGAATTCAGGCCCTCTTGGGTATTGGGTAACAATTGCGTTCTTTTATCTGGTGTTTCAGTAATTTTGGCTAACCCATGTAGAATCTAGTGTTATGGGTATATCACCCTTGAAACTGTCTTTACTAAGGGTAAGGCTGGGAACTAAAGAGGAAATATTTTAGCAGGAGTCCCAGAAAGATGCAACACAATGTGATTCAAGTCAATAGACTCCACAAATTAAAAATTAAAAATTCTGAATTAACCTCATAGTAATGCCCACTTTTTGTGAATTATTTTTTTTAATCACAAGAGAAATATGAAGACTGTTATTGCTAAAATTGGATCTGGAATTCTGGCTTCACTTTTATGATACAGGATCAGCATGATGGAAAAACCCTTTCAGGGGGAGGTCAGTAATAGCAGCTTGCATTATTTTTTGTATTGTCTGAATTGTTTGAGTGGAGCATATCATCTACAGAACAAACAGAAACTAATGCCCTTTTTTTTTTTTTAACGTGATCACTGAGTGAACTCAATGGACAATGAATCTATTTTTAATTTGCAACAACCTTTATTTGGGGTAATTTCCAATTAGGGAGGATGCTGGTCAGATGAATCACCACAGACTTCAGAGAGGAGATGTAAACATTAGAGTTCCTGTCTCAGTCCCCTCTGGGGACCATAGTGAGATGACGGTATCAGTAAAATGAATCAAGAATCCTGAAGAAGGGCATGAGTCCCTATTAATAACCATACAAGGAAAGCAGTTGGAGTGCTCCAAGGAAGTCACAACTCCCCCTAGGAAAAACAGCAAAGGGCCGGTGCCCAGGCAAAAGTGAAATATCAATTTTGGGTTGAATTGGTTTTCCAGACTTTTTTTTATTAAGTGCTGAATACTAAGCAGCGTTATGATTCACCCTGCCTGGAGACGATGGAAAAGGTTTGATGCCAACTTAGGACATGGCCAACTTCTGATCTTAGGGAACTATACATGACATTGGAAATATGAGGATGTGGGTACAGTTATCCTTAAAATTAAAAAAAGTTTTTTATCTTTTGCGGTAGCTAATAAATTGCTTTCAAGCACACAGTGTGGCCACGTCTATGAACACCCCTTATGGTCAGAGGCACTTGTTTTTTTTGATTTGTTAGAAAAATCTCCCAACAAAAAGGGTCTGATCTTTCATTCCTCTATGAGAAAGAGCGGATGATCAAAATAATTGCACCTGAACTATATTCAGCGTTGGGCAAGGATTGCAGTATAACCTAGCTACTGATACAAGATATAGATCTCTCTGCCATTGAAGAGATATATGCCAGTCTGTGACTAACCAAACCTGGATGAAAACAACAGACTGTCTAAGCCTAACTTATCTCAACATTTTTTCTCCAAATTTAGGAGGCATTCACAAATCTCTTTGGAATACAACCATAGTAGCAGTAGAGTATTGTACCATGTTAGCCATTGATTAATGCAGAAAGTTTGGAGTTTAAATAATACTAATAATTGGCTAACTTAAAGAAGAACTTCAGCCCTGGTTTTTGGTGGGCCCGCCCCTCCAGTGCTGCCATTATGCTATGTAAGCAAATATGCCAAAGGGCACTGCACACCATCAGATCCTGACAGCCGTATTGATTTTGTCTTGCGAAATTAACACTATTTTAAAATGCAACAAAAACTAAAACAATTCAGATGACTAAAATATGACTAAAACGAAAATGGCATTTAGGTCAAAAGACTATGTCTAAAATGAAATCGAAATTTGACTTCAAAATTAACACTGGTTATAAATCACAATGGCTATATCTGTGAATGAATGAATGAATGAATGATTTGTATAGCGCTACAACTGCAAACTGAATCGCCTCAAGGCGCTTGTCTGCTCTTGTTGTGATGCCATGTTTAGAAGAGGTGGGTCTTGAGTTTTTTCCTGAAGGCCTGATGGTTTTCTTCCAAGCAGATGTTGTTTGGTAGAGCATTCCATAGCCGAGGTCCCTGTACTGCAAATCTTCGTTCTCCCTTCGTATCTGTGTCTGTAGTGCATGTTCAAACCTTAATATCATAAATAATAACATGTTATTCGATTTTTACTCCAGAAGTTAATAATGAGTTTAGAAATTCTAGTCATCTAAAATGATTTTAGTCGACTAAAATGTACTGGAGATTTTAGTCGACTAAAATACGACTAAATGTAAACAATTCAGATGACTAAAATATGACCAAAACCATTTTAGTCAAAAGACAATGGCTACAACTTAATCAAAATTTGACGTCAAAATTAACACTGCGTGACAAAGCCTTTCAGCACATCTGCGCATGTGCAAAATATTTCCCATGCATGTGCAAAGATGGTGAAGCTTTGGGACTTCCATAATACCCCCCATTGTACATGTACGGAGAACCTGCGAATGCACAGGTGTATGGCAGGAACTCACGCATGCACAAATTTACAGGGGAAACTCACGTATGTGCCGATGTGGTGCAGGGCTCTCGGAACTGAAGCCCTGCAGCACATCTGCGCATGGGCAAAATCCGGGAGGGGGCAGACATTATTCTGGCCTATTCTCATTTTGCCCTGCCTGCTCCCCTTCCCTCACTTCCAATTGGACATAGATCTTTTTAGATCTCACTTCCAATTGGACACAGACCTTTGTGGCCTAGGCCAGAATAATGTCTGCCCCCTCCCGGATTTTGCCCATGCGCAGATGTGCTGCAGGGCTTCAGTTCCGAGAGCCCTGCACCACATCGGCACATACGTGAGTTTCCCCTGTAAATTTGTGCATGCGTGAGTTCCTGCCATACACCTGTGCATTCGCAGGTTCTCCGTACATGTACAATGGGGGGTATTATGGAAGTCCCAAAGCTTCACCATCTTCTAAAATACGACTAAATGTAAACAATTCAGATGACTAAAATATGACCAAAACCATTTTAGTCAAAAGACAATGGCTACAACTTAATCAAAATTTGACGTCAAAATTAACACTGCGTGACAAAGCCTTTCAGCACATCTGCGCATGTGCAAAATATTTCCCATGCATGTGCAAAGATGGTGAAGCTTTGGGACTTCCATAATACCCGCCATTGTACATGTACGGAGAACCTGCGAATGCACAGGTGTATGGCAGGAACTCACGCATGCACAAATTTACAGGGGGAACTCACGTATGTGCCGATGTGGTGCAGGGCTCTCGGAACTGAAGCCCTGCAGCACATCTGCGCATGGGCAAAATCCGGGAGGGGGCAGACATTATTCTGGCCTAGGCCACAAAGGTCGAAGTGCTGGTTTGCAGCACAAAAAGTTTTAATTGAAAAAAAAAAAAAAGATCTATGTCCAATTGGAAGTGAGGGAAGGGGAGCAGGCAGGGCAAAATGAGAATAGTTTTAAAGGGAAAGTCCCACTTAAGTTATTAAAGGTGCAGGTTTTTGGGATAACTTGGATCTCCTCTTCATCCTTTATGTATTCAAAGTTAAAAATACGGAATGGCGAGCATTTAAAAAGTCATGTTGAATATTTGAATATTACTTTCAAGTAAACATTACGAAACACCTCAAAATGTGTACATACTGAAAGCATACTCTAGTTCCCCTTTAAGCTTTTGTAAAGTATTCATAATATTTTTCGTCCGCATTATGGCAGTATGAAGATTAATGATGATTTGCGATTTGTGTTTTTTACACAGACAGCTTGGGGTTAATGTCACCAGCTGTGCTTTGTTCGTGTACCAGGCACACTCCTGAGGGCTGCGGCCAAGTTCCGAGCAGTCGAAAATCCCACGCTGCTCGACAGAAAATAACTTACATTGCAGATACTGGGCGGGGCTGAGTAAAATGCGCCTCTGTGTTCACTGTGCCGTGGCCTCAGGGTGCATATTTTTGTAATTAGGCCCTTTCTGCTCAGCAGTTTTGCAGCTGTGATGACATTTGGGTGTCGCCCCCTTGTTTCTCACGCTTTCCTTGCCAAGCCGTCTAGCCGCTGGTCAGCAGCCAAGGGTGAGGTCTGTGGGGCCCCCACTCCTTGTGTACATGGGGAAGTGAGCCACGGTTTCCCTTGACGGTTTCCCTGACAAGGTCATCATTGCAGACTGAGCCCTCCCTGTTCACTCTGACAGCAGTAAAACAGATTAGAGAGGAAAGGAAGGAAAAGAGGCACGTTGTGTTCCTCCTCCCCACGGTTTTTGTTTAATTTCACTAAATTGTAATAGCAGGGAAAAGAGATTGTCCTTAGCGGACGTTGAATAATGTTCACCTAAGTGATGAAAAAGGTGAACATTGGTTTCAGGGTCAGCAGCAATTATCCAAAGCAAACCTGTGCTTTACTTATTCAGCGCAGAGCAACAGGTTCTAATCTGTCCCGTCCCTAGCAGTACAGCTTTTCTTGGCTATCTTGCCATTTCATATGGTGAGTCGAAGGAGGTAGGTACTTATGGGTATGGAGGGGCATGTGATTAACTCCATGTGACAGTGCTGGCCAACGGCACTGGCATGCGAGGAGTTAGCCCTGTGTCGGGTACTCAAGTGAGCACAGGGCTTCCTTTGCCCCAGGCAGCTGATTCGAGTGGCAGCTGATCTGAGTGGCAGAAGAGCAAAAGTAGGATAAGTATATGCATCAGTGGGGGGGGTCTGCTGATTTCTGTCTGAAACTGCTAGTTAGCTGGCTGGCTATCTCAGACATCTGTATTTCCTAAGACTGGCCATAAACTGTGCAAATTTCTTTCCTGCAACACTGACAGTGTTGATGCAGGGACCCTTCCTGCCGAGCCATTGTCTTCTCCCATTGGGGGAAGCAGTCCATGCCGAGAGAAGACAGTGATTATTTCTAGCAGCTATACCAGCTGCTAGCGATAATCTCAAGTACAATCTGGCAGGCTGGTTGTACCCAAATTGATCAATCTACCTGGTACATTTAGCCTGCGCATACATGGTTTCGAATCTCAGCCGATTCCTGCTAAACCAGCCTTAATTCGAACCAACTATGGCCCGGCATTACTAACCTGTTCTGAAACCCGAGCTAGCCAAGCAGTCACTAATCTGGACTGTCACAACCCCTGATCTGCATACTTGTTCTAGCCCAGTGCCTCAAAACATATTGACCCTGGAGGGTCTGCATTACAGCCAAGCTGTAGCATTTTCTGTAGGTCAGCAACGTTAGCCCAGGTTCCTGTCGTGATAGGTTTCTTTAATGGCCAGTTACTCACAAACTTTTCTTTGACTAAGCAGATGTAGCGCTACCCTCTTGAGGGTAACAGAATAAGTTAGTACCCCCTGGTTGCCCTGACCCTGTGAGACCTCTGCCACCTCTGACACTCAGGGTTTAAACATTTCTCTTCCCTTCCCTCTTAATAAGAACAAGAAGAAGGAAATACACCAGAATTGATTAAATCAAAAGAATTTACTCAATGATGTAGCAGTAAAAGAAATCAGAGAGTCAACCCAAGTTTGCCCTTCTAAAAGGGTTGTCTTCTACAGGAATGCTATTATCAACTTAATAACGATCACCCATAAGAGTCAAACATTTATCATTGAACACTATAATATCTGTGCTCCACCAAGTATATATAATGCCTATGTGAACAGGCAACAGGAGAGCAGAGGAATGGCTCTTATGAGTTAGTGTCAGACCCCTCTCTACTGCTCCTTTACACATAAATGACGAACAGTAAATAACAAATACTACTCTAGCAAAGAAAACTATATTGCAATGCAACCTGCTCTGACAGAGAGTTTTCGGTGAATTATAGCTCTGTGAGCTTCAGTAAAACAAATCCCTGAAGTGGGAAGGAAGGTGAAAGTAGTCCAGCGTAGCTGTATGGCAATCCTTACTGCGTGCAAGACTTTGAATGATAAAGCAAAAGAACTGACTTAATCAGTTGTGAATAAACAGCAAACAATCTTTCTGGGTACCGGTAAATTAAACTGTAGAACTACAAGCCACAGCAGAAAAATGGAAAGCAAAGATGTCTGTATATAGTGTCCATGATGTTTTAGTCTAGATCCTTGAAACTAAAGATGATAAAGGGTACAGGAGACAATGGCGTCTATATACAGTGTCCATAAGACTGGGTTATTGCCCGCTCACCACTCTGGAACAGGGGATGATGATGATGGCTATGATGCTAGTCTCTCAGGAACGTGGCTCAAGGGACGACATCCGGTTTCTGCTGCACCGCACCACGGCTCACCCGAATCTGTAACCACTGCAGGATGGATGGGATAAGAGTCCTCCAAGCTGCCACCGGACAACAAAGGGAGCTATCCACAGGTGTCCCTCCGGATTTCTGTTAGATAATTCTGCAGAGCTGGCCGCGTCTTGGTTGCAGCTCACACTCACACAGATTTCCTGTATGCAGATCCACGCCGGTCCCAAGAGAGTGCGCTAGGCCTCATTCCCTCCTTCTTATAGTCTCTCCCTGCGGTCTGCTCTTCCCCATCAGCCAGCTGGTAGTTGTAGTTCCACATCATTCATCATTATTCCATACGGACTACATGTCCCAAGATGCTCTGTCTTGTCACTGATTAAGAAGGTAACAGGTCAGCATCACACTCAACATTAGAGGGAAACTGTTCCCCCTGCAACAATGCCACACAGTGTCTCCTGAAACTTCACCCAAAGGGGGAAGTTCCACTTTTCCCTTCTTCCCTGCTCCTCTCCCATATTTGTAATATCTTTTTCTGGGGGGGGGGGGGGGCGGCAGGTACCGGATTTTGACAGGTACTAACTCCCACTCCCAACTGTGACTAGGGGGTCACAGTTGGCTGTCCACAGTTAGGATGACGGCGCCTGGACCCGAAGATCGCCATGGGCTGGGTGAGGACATCGCTGAATCCTTGGACAGGTAATGGCGCGTACACAGAGCGGATTTACTGGCGGAAAAATCTTGGATGGTTTTTCTGACGGAATTCCGCTCAAGCTTGGCTTGCATACACACGGTCACACAAAAGTTCTCTGAACGTTCGACCGTAAAGAACGCGGTGATGTATAACACTACGACGAGCCGAGAAAATTAAGTTCAATGCTTTCGAGCATGCGTCAAATTGTTTCCGAGCATGCGTAGGAATTTTGTGCATCGGAATTGGTACAGATAATCGGAAATTTCCGATCGGAGACTTTTTTCGACCGAAAAATTGAGAACCTGCTCTCAATGTTTTGCTGGGTGGAATTCCACCTGCAAAAGTTCGATGGAGCATACACACGGTCGCATTTTCGGACCAAAAGCTCTCTTTGGACTTTTGCTGGCGGAATTTCCGCTCGTGTGTACGCGGCATTAGTGTGTGTTTTTCAAAAGTTTAACTTTTTTTGTTTACAGGGTGCATATCCCCTTTAATATTCTTTGTCCTGTCATTTTTTAAGGGAAATGTTTTTGAATCAAACTAAATTCATCCTTACCTGACCTTACTATCATATTCTGAAATCTGATCGGTTACACACACTGGAAGTACATTGTATCTATATCATTACTGGACTTTGCAGTGTCTTATCGAATAATCCTTTAAGTGTGATACATATCTGTAATGGTGCTGTAAGCCTTTTGTGGTGTGAATATTTTTAATTTCTGCTATTCTTTATAAAGTCTAGTAATTCTGTTGGGCAAAGAGACAAGCTGACCAACCATTTCAACCAATGTCCATTGTTATCTGATCTTACCATTGTTTCCAAGAATGGCACAATATGGCAAACTAAATCCCAACTCCAGCCAAAACTATGTCACCTTGCCTGCACAGGATAAAATTACCACTTTCTACTCACCTCTCCGGTGTTCCTATCCCCCTCAGCCACCACTGAAAAATACCTAGTGCTTCTGGATATGGAGTAAAACGTGACCTTCTCCCCAATGCAGCACACTGCTATACAACAAAGGCAGTGGTACTACTCCCTCTGAGCTCCGACACTGAGTATTTTGTTGGTGGCTGGAATAAATGTAGGAGTTCTAGGGAATGCTGGAGATATGAGTATAAAGTGATATAAATTGGTCCTGGGAAGTGGGCTTTACGCACTCACTGAACCCTGAATAGGCAAGGTGGCAGTGACTCTTTAGCCCCATTCGGGTTTGTGTGAGCATTTTTGCATGGGCACGTTACTGGTAGGGCAGCTCATTGATATGAATGGGCTGCCCTACTTGTGAGAAACATGGCAAAAGAAATCCCCAACCCTTTTTTTAAGTCACGCCGCATTGTATCACATGGGGCTGGAATGTGCAAAACTGCGCCACAGCTGCCAAAGTGTTGAAGTGCCATGGAAAATGAATGAGCCACCCTCCCATGCATCTGCTAAAGTGTACTGTGTTTATCTGCAGGTTGAGAAATCGCAAAACCCTATCCGCTCCCCACTCCCAGAGATGCAAACCTAGCCTCTAAGCTGTTTAGATTGAAAAATACAATACAATACAACATATGCAAAGTTTTTCCCTCTGGAAATCCAAGCACTATACATTTTTACAGATGTATATATTTTTTTTGTATGGTATGACGTGATTTACAGCGGTGGGCTAGACTGAACAGGTGTGTTTTGAGGAAGACTTTGAAAAATCTCCCAAAGTGGGGCCTATAGAATTGTGAAAGAGAGAGAGAGAACAGAAGCAATGGGCCAAGTTGTTTAACACTCAAAGGGCCTTTTCACATTTCAGTGCGGTTTTTAGATGTGCTTGTACATGTATGTTGATGTGTTATAACCTTTTTTTCATGCATTTTTAATGAGGAGTGAAACTATTTTTACATACATTTTGTTCAGGTTCCTTCTTATTTGTTCTTCCCTTCCCTTGTAAAAAATGTTTTTCTATTGAGTTTTTTGAGATGCATTAAAAGTATGGCCATATTTTCCATTAGGCGCATAAAACCAGAGCCTATAGACAGCAGAGACAAAGTGATAGCTCTCATTTTCTCTGTATAGTTATTGGCCACTATTTTGTCCATCATGAGTAATTATACATTATACCGTTACAATATTCTAAGCCAGGTCAGAACTAGTAAGACATGGTACGCTGTCTCTTATGCCACGTACACACGAGCTGACTTTTTTACGGACTAGGTCCGACAGTCTTTCCGACGGACTTTCGACAGAGTTCCGACAAACTTTCCGAATGAACGGACTTGGCCACACACAATCACACTAAAGTCTGACGGATTGGAACGTGATGATGTAAGACCGGACTAGAATAAGGAAGTTTGTAGCCAATAGCTGCCCTTGCGTCGTTGTTTGTCCGTCCGACTAGCACACAGAAGAGCGGATTTCTCTATAGGAACTGGGTCCGGCGGAAAAATTTGAAGCATGTTCTATTTCTAAAGTCTGTCAGATTTTTCGACAGCAAAAGTCCGATGGAGCCCACACACGATCGAATTGTCCGACGGATTCGTTCCGTCTGACCTTTGCTGTTGAAAAGTCCGGTCGTGTGTACGCGGCATTAGGGACAGTTCTAGTGGTAGGGAAAGGTTCCTGACTAGGAGGGAAAGCGTAGGATCGCTGCTCTTCTGGATATCTCCCCGATTGGGCACAAGACGTCCAAGCCGCATTGTGACCCTCTCTACAGACGCGGTCAGTCTGGCTGGAACTCGCTCTGTTCACATTGCTGGAAAACATAAGTGCACACGGCTAATGCCGCGTACACACGAAGGGACTATCCCGCGGGATTGTCCGCTGGACTCGAGTCCGCCGGACAATCCCCTCGTGTGTGGGCCTTCGACTGACTTTTTTTCCCAAAAGTCCGGCGGACTAGGTTTTAAGTTTTGTTTTAAAATTATCCGCTGGACTTGGCAGTCCGTGGACAATACGGCCGTCTGTAGTATGGTCCGGCGGACCAAAAAGGACGCATGCTCAGTAGCAAGTATTTTTCTAGTATTTTTCTTTTTCTAGTCCCGTCGTACGTGCTGTACGTCATCGCGTGAACCACCGGACTTTTAGCGTGATCGTGTGTGGTCAAGTCCGTTCGCTTTCAAGTCCGGCGAAGCCCAGCTGGAAAGTCCGGCGGTTTGTCCGCTGGACTAGGTCCGGCGGACAAAGTCCCTTCGTGTGTACGCGGCATAAGAAGTCTTTCCAACGGGTTTGTTGTGAACTGTTGATGCATTACTTCAATACAAGTTTTATATTGCACCTGACTGTTTGAATTATTGCCACCGCACCACGCTGCACCCCAACTACACACTGACAACAAATGTAAGGAGCTGTCTTCCCACTGACCATCATACTAATGTACCGTGAGATTATTAGCAGGGGATTCCTGAGACCAGAAAGTTATTTCAAAGGTTCCTTCATTTAAAAAAAAAAAACTGGAGAATGGCTGATCTAATGACTTTCCCTACTCTTTTTTTCAACAAGCCATTGCAGTCCATAAATAAGTAGTTTGTCGCAGTAGTGATAATAGTGGTGTCGATCAAACCTAGACAAAAAATGGTTAATTCTTAGAATGACTTTTCAGATCTGAAACATCCTTTTAACTTATTGTTTGGGGAAGTCACATGCAGGCAAGGCATGTGGAAGTTCTTCATATCTTCTACCTAAACAAACAGCTTGTCTGATGCCTAAAATAGCATAACTGTCTTCTTTCATATTGAATTGAAAATTTATAAGTGGTTTTACAGCACATGAGGCACGCTGGGGCTACTAGATAAGTACTCGCCGGCAGCCATGCATTTAAATTGTACTTCGGCACCCACGCAGAAGCATACCTGCCTACATAAGTGTGTGGTAAGATCAGATCTCACATCTCACATTGATTGGCATACTTAAACATCTTGCCCTAGTCAGGCTAAATTTAGTCTTTGGCTCTGCTGTTCTCAGTGGAGAAGCAATCTATCTTCTAGGCCTGGCCAGGTTTCTCTAAGCTTTGTGGTTGATTGCTTCTGTCTGACTCTGGAAGAAGCTTCTAGAAAATACAGTAGGACGTTTAAACACTGAGTTATGAATATTTATCAAATTTTTCTAATCTCTGGGAAGGGACACCCAGAAGGTGGTTGGGGAGATGATAAATGTTTGAGAGGTCTGTTCAGGGTGTTCTTGTCCTGGGGCTGCTGCCCCTGGGAGGTAGCTAGTGTTAAAGAAGACTTGCAGTCTGGGCCTCTGCATCTGCTGGGCAGAGGGCCTAGGGAAGATTTTCTAAACATTTCTGGTATGGAAAAGAATTCTTTTTTTTTTCATTTTTCTCTGAAATGAGTCAAGTAGAAGCTGGGTGGTTGGCTCTTATGGAGTCTAATGCCCCGTACACACGATCGGACTTTCCGACAACAAAACCGTGGATTTTTATTCGAAGGATGTTGGCTCCAACTTGTCTTGCATACACGCGGTCACGCAAATGTTGGCCAACAATTACGAATGTAGAGACGTACAAGACGTACGTGATGTCTCCATTACGAACGCTAGTTATATCTCCAATTCGTACTTGATTCCGAGCATGAGTGGACTTTTGTCTGATGGACTTGTGTACACACGATTAGAAAGTCCGACAACAAACATTTGTTGGCGGAAAATCTGAGAACCTGTCCGACAACAAATGTTCGATGGAGCAGACACACGGTCGGACTTTCCGCCAACAAGCTCACATCCAACATTTGTTGTCGGAAAATCCGATCGTGTGTACGGGGCTTTAGAGTTACTTGCCATTCCCTACTACCTCCAGTCAAGGCTATTGCTTTAGGATTTGTGCTAAGATGTTGCCCTGCTATTGATTTCTGATATTGTTTTGGAGTATCATGAGCTTGTGTTGTCGGTGTGCATGGAAACGTGTCTGTCCCTGACAGAGGCATGCACTCAGAAGAGACAATTCTTTTTGTAGAAGAGAACATCTTTCTGTATTGTATGTGCCTAATAATAAAAAAGAAGCAGTTGGTACTTTCAAGTTTTTAAGTTTATAATTTAAAAGAAAATAATTTCATTTCAATCAGCAGTACAGCAGAACTATACTCATCTCCCCTCCAGAGATGTGACATCTCAATCAATGTTTTCTTTTTTTAAAACATGTGTTTGACTTGGTATTAGCGTCTTGCTATCCACTTTACAGCAGAGCTCAGACTGGGAGAGGGAGGGGCCGGACTGAGAACCAATCAAGTGTGCCGCATGCAAATTCATAGACAAGGTATGTGCTAGCAGGAGGAGAGAGAAATGTGAGCAAGTCTGCTGCTGTCCTGTTGGTTGCAGACTGGGGATGGAAGTAATTCACTGTATTCCTTAACCATGAGTGGTGTTGTCTGCTTGGCTATGATGTGTGAGGGTCTTGTGTGAATCTCAGGACTGGACGAACAAAAATATAACTCCTTTGGCAGGTACAACATTCAACATACATACTTACCAATGTCTTCTTTCAAGTACCCGGGACACTGTTAACCCCTGCCCATGGCCCAAAATTGATATGCCCACCTTCTGGGAGGACCTGCTTGGCTTACGCCCATTTTCTAGTTGGTCCCACCCAGACCGCACCCCACTTTTTGGGCAGTCCTGTCCCCAAATTATGTGGGATCTGCCCTCTTGTGGCCGTGAGTCCTTCAGCTAATACCCTTTTTTTAGTTACAGTAATAATGTAATGCATAGCATACTGGCTCATTATGAATAACTTACCTGAGAATGAAGCCCCCGAAGCGACCCTCGTCCACGTCCTCCACCGCCGCCATCAATCCCGGAGTGACTTCCGGGTCTCGCTGCTCCATCGCTGTCATTCGCTGGAGTCGCGATGATGTCACTCCCGTGCATGTGCGCGAGAGCGGCATAGCACCGTGATCTCCGGCATGCTCAGTGCGCCTGCGCGCCGCTGTCTACGGCGCATGCGCCGTAGACAGCGGTGCCTCTTTTTTTCTAAATGTCTCCAAAACCATGTAGGTTTAGGAGATATTTATTGGACCTACAGGTAAGCCTTAATCTAGGCTTACCTGTAGGTCAAAGTGGTTTGTAAGGGTTTACAACCACTTTAAATAGGGGTGATGCTGTGATCTCTGGACACAACCCGGGACACAGCATAATCGGGACTGTCCCAGTAAATTCGGGACAGTTAGCATCTATACCCAGATATGTTTTCGTCTGTGTTTTTAGCTGTTTGCCTACCCAGCTTTAAATATAATGCACATGTAGCGATACCCCCAGTTAAGAGGGCCGCTGGTTTGTTTTGGGTCCCTGAGTGCAGCTCCACCAACCCCCGGCAATTTGCTCTACCCGCTCTGGCACAGTTAGTGAAGGGGTATGTATCTATGCACATATAAATATCACTTATACTCTAAGTGTAATGGGTATGAACTCACAAGCAGACTGCTGAGATAAGAATAACTGGCTTTACTTTGGCAGTAAGGAAAAGAAATAATAACATGCATTTGAACATATGACTTACAATACTTTAGCAGGTCCCTGCAATATGCACTTTAACATGTACACATATATATATCAAACTGGCAAGTGGGGAACGGAGCGCCAAGTGTAGCGACCGTCTGCTATGCACCCCTGAGGTGCAATAAATCTATCAGCGCCTACCTAACGGACCAGGCCTGATCCCTAGCAATAGAGCTCAGTCCTTGAAATAGTACAGTATTCTTCACCGGCAATAGATCTGTAAAGGTGGTGCACATGTAGCTTTAAATGGTGTATTTGTAATCCACAGAAAGTAACATTTGCTGCTCTGAGGTAAATTGTGCCTTGGCAGTTCACTAGGCATAAAAATGTGTGTATCAATGCAGGATGAGCCTTTCAGCTCTCTCACCAATCCTGGGGTACCGTCCTCGGCTCCGGTCCCTCCAATGGCGGCGTCCGGTCTCCTCAGTCACAGCCCCTGCGTTCCGGTCCTCAACTCCGACCGACCGACTGTAGGGAAAAGTCTCCGCTCCGCTGCTGTTGACTCTGAGGGATGAGAGTCTCACTCCGTCTGCTGCAAGGCCCAGGCTTCAGGCCTTCAGCAGTCCCGGTCCGCACAGGTGTCCCCTCAGGAACAAGTCTCCGCGTCACCAGCTCAGTCAGAAGAGGCGTCCCAGTCATACGCGGCATCAGATGAGGAAGAGGCGGTCTCTCCTCCTCCTTTTTATCACCTCCCCCAGCAGCCTCTCGTGCGGAAACAAGCAGCCCGGGAGCCTGGGGAATTATGGGGGATGTAGTCTCTTCCCCTAAAAGGGGTACGACCCCGCTACACACTCCCCCCACTTTGAATCTTTGGTCCCCAAAGACAGTGTTCAAATTACAAGCTTTCTCGGAAACAACACGTTCACATAATTTAGACAGGGGAGCCTCCCACCAATTAGTATAAGATGGGGAGCTGTCCTGTCTACAGGTCACTTCAGTGTGGGCGACCTGTTTAACTGTGCCAGAGAGTGAGCTGGGGTTGCCCTCCACCAAATGAACAGTGGATGGGTCAGGGCTTTCAGCACTTCTCCTTGCTGTGGTAACAGAGTCCTCTGAACTTTCTCCCATCTTGGGGTAAGTTAACTTCTTGGGAGGCTTCACAACTCTGCGAGCTCTCTGTTCTCTTGGGACTTCTTCAGGAACACATTCCGGCAACATCTCTGGTTCTGGAACATCTACTTCTTCTTCTGAGTAGAGACCAGGGATATCTTCCCAGCACTCAGGCACAACACTGAATGGCACAAACTCTGTGGCTTCTGGGTTCAATGTTTTATTTTCCACATCCTCAGTAGGTGGAAGGTCTATGGCAGAATGTCCTGGGGTTGAGGAAGGCCATAGCCATTCAAGTTCTCCTCTTTCTTCTTCTGGTTGGGGGTCCTGTCCACCCCTAACTTGGGATGTCTGAGACCTAGTATTAGGCCTGGGGGTATCCAGAATGGAAACAGATTCAGGTACGTCTCTTGCTGGAGGCATTCTGACTGCTTCAGTGAGTGGGAGCAAGTGATTCCTATGCCAGGTCTTCAAAGGCCCCACCCTCCCCTCTGGCTTCAACTTGTAGACAGGCAATCCTGGAAGTTTTCTACAGATGATATATGGCTCTGATCTCCATCTATCAGCAATCTTGTGTTTTCCAGGGATCCCTAGATTGCGTAACAGTACACGGTCCCCAGGCTGTAGGTCCTGTACTCTAACTTTCAAATCAAAGTTCCTCTTATTTCGGGCCCCCCTCTGGTCAGAGGCCGCTTGAGCTTTCTCGTAAGCTATCTTCAGACTGTGCCTCAGTCTGTCCACATATCCTTTGTGGGAGGCAGCAGAGGCATGGTCTAAGGATATGCCGAAGGCCAAATCCACTGGCAATCTTGCTTCTCTCCCAAACATAAGTCGGTAAGGGGAGAAACCTGTCACATCACTTGTGGTGCAATTGTAGGCATGCACCAGAGCTGAAATGTGTTGACTCCAATGTTGCTTCTTCTCCGTTTCTAGAGTTCCCAACATGTTCAATAGGGTCCTGTTGAACCTTTCAGGCTGGGCATCACCTTGAGGGTGATATGGTGTAGTTCTAGTCTTCTCTACTCCCAGAGAATCTAGTAGCTTCCTGATCAGGCGACTCTCAAAGTCCCTTCCTTGGTCTGAATGGATTCTCTGTGGTAGTCCATAGTGAACAAAGTACTTCTCCAGAAGTACCTTGGCTACTGTAGAGGCCTTCTGGTCCTTGGTTGGGAAAGCCTGAGCATAACGGGTGAAATGGTCGGTTACCACCAGAACATTTCCCAATCCACTCAAATCGGGTTTGAGGCAGAGAAAATCAATGCATACCAGATCCATTGGGCCTTGACTCTGTAGGTGGCCCATTGGGGCAGCTTGATGAGGTAAAGTCTTTCTCTGAATGCATCTTGCACAGGAATGGCAATACTCCTCCACTTCGGCCCTCATGCAGGGCCAATAAAACCGGTCTCTGACGAGTTGGAAGGTTCTCTCCGCTCCCAGGTGACCATGCTGGTCATGTAAGGCAAGTAGTACAGTCTCTCGATGCTTCTCGGGGAGAAACAACTGCCACTTGTCTTCTGGGCCATCAGAGGGGCCCCTTCGGTAGACTACCCCCTGATGCACCTGTAATTTGTCCAACTCTCTCCTCAGTAGGCGAGCTTCTTTGGAAGGGTGAAGGCGAAGTCCCTCTGGACTCTTGTCTTCCAGGGCTTCCAGGACCAATCTCCCCATGGGGTCTTCCAATTGGTCACACCTTAACTCCTTCTTGGACAGCTTCGGTAGGCACTCTTCTTCTAGTTGAGTTACCCCACAGTAACACTTTGGGACTCCCACTGTGGTAACTCCTATCTCTTCGGCTCTGGATCCTCCTCTGGCTTGGAGTTCAGCCCCTTGACAAAGGGCTCGCACTCCTTCTGGTGCCACTTGGGTCCAGTCTTCCCAGTCATCGACCATGACATGGGATCTTCGGGACAGGGCATCTGCATCCCTATTTCCAGCCCCTGGCCTGTACTTGAGGCTGAAATTGAATCCAGACAACGCCGCCAACCATCTGTGTCCAGTTGCATCCAGCTTGGCGGTGGTGAATAGGTAGGTCAAGGGGTTGTTATCTGTCTTTACAGTAAACTCGGCCCCATACAGATAGTCTCTCAGTTTGTCAACAACTGCCCATTTGAGGGCTAAGAACTCCAACTTGTGGGTGGGATAGTTCTTCTCGGAGGGGGTCAGGCTCCGGCTCACATAAGCCACTGGTCGTAGCTGGTCTTCATACTCCTGGTAGAGTACTCCACCTAGGCCCTCATGGCTGGCATCAACATGTAGCTCATATGGTCTAGTGGGGTCAGCGTAGGCCAAAACTGGGGCTGTGGTGAGACTTCTCTTCAAGGTTCTGAAGCCTCTTCACACCTTGAGTTCCACTGGTCTTTGACCGATTCACCGGGCCTCCTAGGCCCCAATCCATCTTCCTCTCCTTCTGTCTTGAGCAGTTCGTTTAGGGGTTTTAGAATGCGGGCTAACCCATCCACAAACCTGCGGTAGTAGGAGCAGAACCCCAAGAAAGACCGAAGTTCTGTAACTGTTGTGGGCCTTGGCCACGAAGTAACTGCCTCCAACTTCTCAGGGTCTGTAGCCACTCCTTTTTCAGACACTATGTGTCCCAGATAGTTCACAGAAGACTGATAGAACCGACACTTCTCGGGGGAAAGTTTGAGTCCCTCTTCACTAAGCCTCTTCAGTACTTTCTCCAATCTGGCTTCATGCTCTTCCAAAGTCTTTCCAAAGACAATGACATCGTCCAGGTACACAAGGACTTATTGGAAGGCCGGGTACCGGCCTGAAGTTATGGGAGGAGCCCGGAGGGTATTTAAGCAGCCCAAAGGCCGCCGGTCTTTGTCGGTTTCCTGTGCGTGATATCTGATACGTCAGACATCTAGGACCGACTCGTTCGAGACAAGCGCTGTTGGTGCCGTTTCGTGAGCTCCGTTTTTCGTCTGTCCGTCTCCTCTTGTTGCAGTCCCGCGTCCCGTGTTCGTAAGTTGTGTTACCCCTTCGTGTCGCACTCGTGTCGCCGAGTCGCAGTTTCGTACAAAGAGTCTGGTTCGGCTGTCGCAGGTAGGGCTTCGGCTCCCATGTTTTACGTTCTCATGCACTGCTTATCATGTCACTAAACTGTGGTCTGCGTAGCTCACGAACCACGCGCTGCTTGTCTCGAAACCTAAACACTTACTCGCACGTTTTTTGGTTGTACACGATCGGGAGCCATCTAGCGGCACGCACATTCAGGGCCGCCCGCCACAACACTCCGACCGATGCCGCATCCGGCACTCAAGGGTTCCCCTTTCGCGGTCGTGCTACGCAGTCTTTGAATCATTCAAACATGACTCACGCACGGGTGCCGTTCGCACTCACACGCATCGTTCATGTCCTGCCGTTATTCAAATCGGTTGCGCCAGCGAGCGTGCCGAATCGCTATTTGCATTCCGAATCGCTGTTGGCTTGTCAATTGTACGAATCACTTCGACCGTGTCGAAACATTTCACGTATTAGCATGACAATCATTTCATCATTTCAAACATGGCTAACGTATCAGGCCATCCGGTCATGCTAAATCATTTCGCATCAGTTAAACAGGGCGTTCATGCCATCGTTTCGGTCCTGGTCCGGTCGCATCCATAGATGCTCCGATCGGGGCGATCCAGATGCACGACTACCCGGCCTCATTTCGATACATGCGCCAAGGGCGGAATCGCATCACTGGTTGCGTACATTCTTGATTCTTGACCCTGTCATGGTATATCATTTCTGTCACCTTACCACGCCCGGCATGAATGCAGTCACTTCCCTGCACTAATTCGTGTCGGCGTGCCCTAGGCCCGGCCTCATTTCAATACATGCGCCAAGGGCGGAACCGCATCACTGGTTGCGTACATTCCTGATTCTTGCCCCTGTCATGGTATCTCATTTCTGTCACCTTACCACGCCCGGCATGAATGCAGTCACTTCCCCGCACTAATTCGTGTCGGCTTGCCCTAGGCCCGGCCTCATTTCAATACATGCGCCAAGGGCGGAATCGCATCACTGGTTGCGTACATTCCTGATTCTTGCCCCTGTCATGGTATCTCATTTCTGTCACCTTACCACGCCCGGCATGAATGCAGTCACTTCCTCGCACTAATTCGTATCGGCGTGCCCTAGGCCGGCCTCATTTCAATACATGCGCCAAGGGCGGAATCGCATCACTGGTTGCGTACATTCCTGATTCTTGCCCCTGTCATGGTATCTCATTTCTGTCACCTTACCACGCCCGGCATGAATGCAGTCACTTCCTCGCACTAATTTGTGTCGGCGTGCCCTAGGCCCGGCCTCATTTCAATACATGCGCCAGGGGCGGAATCGCAAAAGAAAGAAAAAAAAAAAAAAAGGAGACTTTGATTCTTGTCCTTGTCATGTCATATCATTTCTGTGTCACCTTACCACGCCCCGGCGTTAATTGGTCACCTGCCTGTACGAATTCGCGCCGGCGTGCCCTAGGCCGGCCGCATTTCTACAAAAAAAAAAAAAAAAGCTTGGAGTCGGACCCGGTGGCAGCTGGATGTCACAGTTCGGCCTCAGCGTACCCAGGCAGTTGGCCTCATTTCACGGTTGCCTCATTTCTGTACGTGCTCCAGAGTCCGGCTCACAGTCACCCCCATACGGTACGAACGGGCTGGGCCCTGTCACGGGAAGTTCATTTCAGTTAAGGCAACATGTCATGTCAGTCATTCGTGCTGTTATCTATCATTTGATTCCACAGCGGTCTCGGCAGTCGACTTAAGTCACTATCGCCTGTTGTTATCATCTACGTTGGGTTCCGTCGCTCTGGACGGCAGCAGTTTCAGGCTCTTAAATAGGTACTTTCTCTCACACTCTCTCAGGTCAGTCGGATTCAGTAGGTCCACCTGCACCAGCTTGATCAGGGTTCCAGCAGGTAAAAAAATAAATAAATAAATAAAAAACGCAGGGGCACGGGGGGGCTCCTGCTTTCTCGTGGCAGGTACGTATACCATAGGTGACACGTCCAAACTCATTTCTTGTCACCTCTTTATAGGCCCAGCCTGCAGACACGTGACCAGTCTACTAAGTAACGGGTCTTGGCAGCCGCCATGTCATCAGTCGGCAGCGATGACCTCACCACCCCGCTATCCCCGGCGTCAGCCTCCGAGGCTGGCAGTGTCCAGTCTCTTAGGGCATGGACAATTCCCAGGCTGTCCGCCGAGCTGAGACGCAGAGGGATACCCTTCTCGTCCGCGGCCAGGAAGGCGGAGCTATTCAGGCTCCTCTTCCCACCACCGGCCGCAGCAAGCCCCAGCAGCCAGCAGGCGTCTCTGGAATCGATTTCAGCCGCCGTCGCTCAGCTACACACCCTCGTGTCTTCCCTGTCTTCCTCAATCGTTGAGGTCCAGGACAGGGTGTCTCGTCTAGAGACCAGCCCGGCTGCCACGGTTCCGGACCCTGCGGTGGTCCCAGCCATCAGTGCACCGGCCGCAGGTAGTGAGCTTGCCACGACTACCATTCACCCTTCCCACCTGGTGCCACCCAGCGTAAGGAAGGACATTCTAGAGGGCAGAGACGTTAACCTGGCCTCACTCTTGATCTCGGTCCATGACTTGGCCGAGAACAAGGCCTACACCTGGGGGGACGTCTCGGTGGTTTTGAAAGCAAAGGATCCGAGGCTCAACAGAAAGCTCACGGTGCCCGAGTTCACGCTCGCCTTCGGCATGTTCAGGGACGTGCTGTGCTCAGCCTCCCCCGGCAGACGGGAGGAACTGGACCTCTACCTCCATTTGATCGTAGACCTGGGCCACAAATACGGTGGCTCAGCGTTCTACGATTATCATCGGTCCTTCTCGGCCAAAGCCGCGGCCAGATTCTTACAGTTTCATTTGACAACAGACTGGAGCGTAGTGGACACGGAGTTGTTCTGCCGCCACTTTGCGGGTCTACGCTCCCCGCTATGTGCTGTCTGTCAGTCAGCGTCCCACACCACAGTCTGGTGTGCCAACATAGCCTCTGTCCATCCGATAGCTAGCACGGCCTCTACCAGCACGAACCAGGCTCAGCAGGCCCCGGCGCAAGGGTAGAAGGTGGACAAGTTGGGACGTCCGGTGCGGATGGTTGGGGGAGCCGCCATTTGCAACAATTTCAATTACGGCTCCTGCAATTTCAGCCAGTGCCGGCTCTTGCACGTTTGCACCCTATGCCAGAGGGCGCACCCCAGGATCCTATGTGAGGTCAAACAGAAGAAACCATGACTAAGCCGGGTCAATGTCCTTTGGCTCAATGTTTACTTGACCTCACACCCCACTCCGTCACTTGCCAGCTACCTCGTCTGGGGTTTCACCGATGGGTTTCATACCGGGCTCATCACCCTGCCCCACTCCACCCACGAATGTCCGAACCTACGCTCTGCAGCAACAGATGAGCCGGCGATTGACGTCCTTCTGCAGACGGAGTTGGATCAGGACTTCATGATAGGCCCGTTCAGTCAGTCTCCCTTTAGCATCTGGAGGGTTAGCCCTATCGGGCTTGTACAGGCAGGCCAGCCTTCCCGCGGATAAGTTGGACCGTATCAGGACGGTTCTGCGGGAGTTCACCCGGGTGGGGGGGATGTACTCAGAAGCAACTTCAGTCTCTCCTCGGGATGCTGAACTTCGCTGTGAGGATCATCCCCCAGGGCCGCTCCTTCGTGTCCCGGTTATTGGTCTTCCTGTCCTACACTCAGGACCCGGACCAGGTCATCAGGCTGGATTCTGCAGCCAGGGCAGATCTGGCCATGTGGGAACACTTTCTTAGTAATTGGAACGGTGTGTCGCTGTTCATCCCAGTCGTGTCCACGCAGTCACCACAGGTGGTGACCGATGCGGCGGCATCCACAGGATGCGCCGCCATTTTTGGCCATTTGTGGTTCGCCGCCCCTTGGCCTCCTCAAGCACTAGCCACACCAGGCTTCACTACCACGTCAGCCCTCTTTGAGCTCTTCCCCATCGTAGCAGCCGCTCACCTATGGGGTCACCATTGGTCTGGACAGACTGTGGCTTTCACGACAGACAATCAAGCCACAGCCGAGATCATCAGCAAGGGCAGGTCTAAGTCCAGGCCCGTCATGTCCTTCCTCCGCAGACTGGTCCAGCTATCCCTACAGCATCAGTTCAATGTTTACTGCTCATTCATTCCAGGGGAGTTTAACTCAGCAGCGGACGCACTCTCCCGTTTTAACTTTATTTCTTTCTTTGAACAGATGCCAGGAGCCTACCATCTTTCAGCCACTATCCCGGATTGGTCACAACTGACCTTAGACTAGCCCCACATCTACGCTCAGCTACCAACATCATTAACGCCTCGCTTGCCCGCAACACCCGTCGGGCCTGCCGGACGGCCTGGAGGGCGTTTAACAAGTTCCTGCCCCATCGCCCTCGTGAGTCTTCCAGCCTCAAGCAGGTCCTGGCGTTTATCGCCTATTGTCATTCTCACCTAGCACTGTCACACAGCACGATACGACAGTACGTAGCCGGGGTGCAGCACTACTTGTCACTTCAAGACCCCGCGAGGCCTTCGGTGTTCTCCTGCCACGCAGTGACGGCCCTACTACGTGGAGTTCAGAAACACCAGCCGCCAGTCAGCCCGAAGCGGCTGCCTATCACGGGGGAGATCTTCAAGGGGATGTCTGACATCCTGGATAGGTCCCCTTTCGGTCTCCTCCACAGCACCGTCCTGCAGGCTGCGATTCACATGGCGTTTTATGGGTTTCTACGGCCCAGCGAGTTCACTCGCAGCCACCCAGCCGGTCCAGTCTTGCATAGAAGTAATCTCTGCCGCCACCAGGATCACTACGTCCTTCACTTGGCGACATCCAAAACTCAGCAGCGAGGTTCCGGAGTAGATATTCACCTGTACAGGACTCACAACAACTGGTGCCCAGTTGCCGTGTTAAACCGCCTGACGGCACTGCTATCCGACCGCCCAGGGTCCAGTCCGCTTCTACCCTTTCGGTAAAACCCCTCAACTCGTCGCAGTTCGTGGAACATGTCCGGGTCCTTCTCGGCAATCTTCAGTTGGACCCCAGCCAGTACTCCGGGCATTCATTCCGGATCGGGGCGGCCACGACGGCCTCAAGACAGGGGGTTCCGGACCACGTGATCAAGAAACTGGGTCGGTGGAAATCGGCCTGCTTCTCTCGCTACATTCCTAACCCACAGTTAGAGATGGCTCAGGCCTTTGCTCGACTTACTCAGTGACATTGCCTTTAATAAATAATTATCCCCTACCTGAAGGTTTTTGCCCCCTTATTTTGGTGTACCATACGGTAGACCAAGGCACACTTTCAGGTCTATTTCATGTTGGTGAGTTTTGTGTTGTTCCTATGTGTCATCGTTACTCATGTCGTCCGTAGGGCTCTAGACCATAAATTGGAAGGCCGGGTACCGGCCTGAAGTTATGGGAGGAGCCCGGAGGGTATTTAAGCAGCCCAAAGGCCGCCGGTCTTTGTCGGTTTCCTGTGCGTGATACCCACCCACCCTCCCCTTTTAAAAGCCTCTTCCAAGTATTCTTACCCCAGACTGAATACTCATTCCACATTATTCCATAACTACTTCTTATCATTCTTTATCTAGGGTATGCCCCCTTATTTTGGTGTACCATACGGTAGACCAAGGCACACTTTCAGGTCTATTTCATGTTGGTGAGTTTTGTGTTGTTCCTATGTGTCATCGTTACTCATGTCGTCCGTAGGGCTCTAGACCATAACTATGAGGTTCATGTCTCCAACTGTCCTTTCCATAAGGCGTTGAAATGTAGCAGGAGCTCCAGATAGGCCCTGAGGCATCCTGTTGAACTCAAAGAATCCTACTGGGGTTATGAAGGCAGTCTTTTCTCTGTCTTCTGGATGCATGGGGATCTGGTAATACCCACTCTTGAGGTCCATCACACTGAACCACTTAGCTCCAGATAAACTCTGTAAGGCATCTTCTATCCTTGGCGTGGTGTACTGGTCAGGAATGGTCCTCCTGTTGAGAGTTCTGTAGTCAATGCAGAGCCTCAATGACCCATTCTTCTTCCTGACTACCACAATTGGGGAGGCATAGGGGCTTCTGGACTCCCGAATCACTCCCGTCTTCTTCAATTCCGCAAGCTGCTCCCTCAGATCCTCCAGATCTGCTAGCGGGACTCGCCTCACTCTCTCTCTGAATGGCTTGTCCTCTTGCATGCGGATTCGGTGGGTGGCACTCCTCGCACACCCCACATCAAACTCATCTTTGGAGAAAATCTTCTCCCATCTGGTCAGCTGGGCCTTGGCTCTCTCTTTCCAAGCTCCAGGTAGGTTAGGGTTTTCCATGGAGAGTTTCTTCCAAACATCTTCTCCTTCACCCGTCCCCTTCACTTCTGACCAGCCAACTGGGACAGCAGGACTCACCTGTCCCAGAAGCATCCTGGCAGGGATCTCCACGGGCCGCCCCATGGGGTTCCTCACACTGACAGGGACTCTTCCTCTTGCCTTCTTCAGGTCCTTCAAGGAGATCACTTCTGGTATCACTTCCAGACCTGAGTGACCCTCCATTGGGTCGGGTTCCAACATTACAAAGGGGCCAGGCTGCTCCCAAGTAAGTTTCACCGTGGCTCTCATGCAGGTTACTTCTCCAGGCTGTAACACCGCTCCTTCTTTTCCAAGCCTCCATACCCTTCCTATCCCCTCAGTTGGGGTCTTCTGCTCTAGGACCAACCGCTGGTAGGCTGCCTTCAGCATGGGATGGATCTTGGGGGCTGAAAGACTCTCTTTCTTCACCAGGGGGGTCAGAAGCCTTCTGACTAGGTCCGTGTTCGTCCCTATGATCGGGGAAGTCTTGCTGGTTCCTGGTGGGCGGGGACACACCACTGCTAAGGTGTCAAACACTTCAGTCTTCCCAGCTACGGATGGGTCAAAGGTCAACCGTATGGGTAGGTATCCATCATAGGGGAAACACTGAGTTCCCAGTCCCCTTATTTCCAACTCTTCTATCTTCTGTATTGGCAGATGGCTCAGGTATCTGTCATAGAAGTCCCTATACAATAGGGTCACTTGTGCTCCAGTGTCTAGGAGGGCCTTTGTGTACACTCCTTCCACCTGGATGGGTACAGTAGGGGATGGACCAACTAGCTTTTCTGGGTAGGGCCGAGTTGATGCTGTCCTCTTCTGTGGACTCTTTTCCTTCTCACTTGATCTGCACTTGATCCTTTCTTGAGCCTGGTATGCATTCATTTTCTCCCTCTTGCTGGGAGTGTGAACCCGTTGAGGGACATTGTTACCTCTCACTTTTAGGGGTTCTCGTTTAGGAGTACTGTATTCCTTCCGAGGGGTCTTGCCCCCTTTCTCTGGAGTGTACCCTGGTTGAGGATCCCTGGGTTCCTTCCGAGGGGTCTGATCTCTTCTCTTTCCGTTATTCTTCTTGGAGCTCACTGAAGGCGATGGGCACCCGGTTGACTCCCTCACCGGGGCCCTTTGGCGTTTCCCGCCGGCTGGCGGCTATCTGTTTTCTTCTTCTTGGGACTGGCACATACAGCTGCAATATGACCAATTCCTCCACAATTAAAACAGATCATCTCACTGTAGTCAGGTGGGGATGCTGGTGCTGAAACAGCTGGAAACAATTCCCTCCTGCTTGTTTCTTTCTTGGGACTGGGCGACTCTTTCGCCACTAGAGACGTCAGTATCTCCATCATCTGGGACATCTGCAACTTCAGGGCATCTACCTCTGTCTCTCATTCAGGGGTTAAGGCCGACCTGACCGTGGCCACTGGAAGTTTTGTAGACCCCACCACTTGCTTTTCCCGTTTCTCTTCCAACATGGCCTCTTCTTCTCTGACCATTCGAATGAGATCAGGGTAGTCCAGGTTCTTCCCATCCTGCCGGGTGCGTAGAATTAGTGCGACAGGGTCCAGGGGTTGGGCTCCCCTCATCACCTGCTGGGCACGGGCTTCATCTACCTTCCCCGGATCTATCCCCTTCTTCAGGATAATCCTATGCAGGATCTTGTCTATGCGTCCCATATACTCCGACAGCTTCTCCCCTGTCTTCTGGTAACAGTGTTCCAGTTGATAGGTAAGTTCTGTGACTTTTTCTGTCCCACCAAACACACTTTCCAGGATGTCTATGTAGTCCTGGGCAGTACAATCCTTTTTGCTTGTCTTCAGATTGCGTATGGCCTCTAAGGCAGGTCCTTTTAGGCTCTCAACAATCCTTTGCTTCTTTCTACCTTCTGGGACCTCCCATTCTTCTAGGGCCTGCGTGGCACCATCTAACCACTCTTTAAATCTCTCTTCTCCCGAGGGTACAGGTGTCCTCCCTGAGAACATCCGGAGTTTCCTGTATCCCGACATCGGGTAATCCCCGGGGTCTCTTCTGCACTGAGTCACAATCTCCCCTAGGACAGCACACAGTTCTGCGCTAAGAGTAGGTTGTGCGGGTGTGGGGCTTTCCGCGCCCTTCTGCTCTTCCTGCTTTGGGGATAGCATAGTTTTCACAGGAGAATAGTCTCCCTTGCGCGGCAGCGTATGCAGCAATTGATAGGTCTGACCATCCGGTGCCCGTATGCTTTGGCTCCTGAACTGCTCTGGAGTCTCTTCCTTCCATTCTATTAAGGCGTATGTATACCCGACATCATTTCTCATGTCCATTATCCATGACTTGTGGCATGGGGATAGGGACACTATGAGCTGCTTGACTGCCTCTCTCTGCCATATCCCTGGCAGTTCAATGACTGCTGCTGCGGCTGGATCAGTGGCCCATGTTGCGGACCACCGTCCCACTTCTATCGGGTCCATGCCGGTACCTTCTGGCGGCTTTTCCCGCTGACTCAGGATCCCGGATTACGAGCCCCCACGTGTAGCGATACCCCCAGTTAAGAGGGCCGCTGGTTTGTTTTGGGTCCCTGAGTGCAGCTCCACCAACCCCCGGCAATTTGCTCTACCCGCTCTGGCACAGTTAGTGAAGGGGTATGTATCTATGCACATATAAATATCACTTATACTCTAAGTGTAATGGGTATGAACTCACAAGCAGACTGCTGAGATAAGAATAACTGGCTTTACTTTGGCAGTAAGGAAAAGAAATAATAACATGCATTTGAACATATGACTTACAATACTTTAGCAGGTCCCTGCAATATGCACTTTAACATGTACACATATATATATCAAACTGGCAAGTGGGGAACGGAGCGCCAAGTGTAGCGACCGTCTGCTATGCACCCCTGAGGTGCAATAAATCTATCTGCGCCTACCTAACGGACCAGGCCTGATCCCTAGCAATAGAGCTCAGTCCTTGAAATAGTACAGTATTCTTCACCGGCAATAGATCTGTAAAGGTGGTGCACATGTAGCTTTAAATGGTGTATTTGTAATCCACAGAAAGTAACATTTGCTGCTCTGAGGTAAATTGTGCCTTGGCAGTTCACTAGGCATAAAAATGTGTGTATCAATGCAGGATGAGCCTTTCAGCTCTCTCGCCAATCCTGGGGTACCGTCCTCAGCTCCGGTCCCTCCAATGGCGGCGTCCGGTCTCCTCAGTCACAGCCCCTGCGTTCCGGTCCTCAACTCCGACCGACCGACTGTAGGGAAAAGTCTCCGCTCCGCTGCTGTTGACTCTGAGGGATGAGAGTCTCACTCCGTCTGCTGCAAGGCCCAGGCTTCAGGCCTTCAGCAGTCCCGGTCCGCACAGGTGTCCCCTCAGGAACAAGTCTCCGCGTCACCAGCTCAGTCAGAAGAGGCGTCCCAGTCAGACGCGGCATCAGAAGAGGAAGAGGCGGTCTCTCCTCCTCCTTTTTATCACCTCCCCCAGCAGCCTCTCGTGCGGAAACAAGCAGCCCGGGAGCCTGGGGAATTATGGGGGATGTAGTCTCTTCCCTAAAAGGGGTACGACCACGCTACACACATAATATCAAGAAGAAGATCTATTAAACAACTGCGAAGTGCACAACGAACACACTAAAGCAGCCCAGTTTGAAATGATTGGTTGCCATAGGTTTGTTTACCTTCCCTATACATTGCAATGCCACCTACATAGGTATAATAACAGGAAAGTATAGATAAGCTCTCAGACATCTTAATATAGTAATTGGATAAAGTATGAGACAACAGACAAGTAATAATAAGCAGAATATCTATCTCCCCACTCTTCTTACATTGTGGAAAACATATCAGTCAAGCAGATAAGGCATTGAGAAGAGAGGTATTTGGAAGGAGAAGGAGTTCAGGTTGGGGGTAGGACACACAGCTGATATGGATGTCTGCTGTAGTAATAAAGGGGAAAGGCCAGTTCCTGGATCTTTCATCATAGCTAAGCCTGGAAGTACAATGTACTGCATGTCTAGATTAACATCTGAAATCTGTCTTTCCTGAGGGCAGTATGATAAAAACTCCTCTGAGTCTGCAGGAGAGCAATGGAAGGTTTGAATTTTTTTTTCAAAAGGGGAGGCAGGATAAATCTACCATGATAAAATAAAACAGCACATTGTTTAACCACTTCAGCCCCGGAAGAATTGGCTGCTCAATGACCAGGCCATTTCTTGCAATTTGGCACTGCGTCGCTTTAACTGACAATTGCGCGGTCGTGCAACATTGTACCCAAAGAAAATTTACATCCTTTTTTTCCCACAAATAGAGCTTTCTTTTGGTGGTATTTGATCATCTCTTCGGTTTTTATTTTTTTGCACTATAATTAAATAAAGCGTAAATTTTGAAAAAAAAAACACTATTTTGTACCTTTTGCTGTAATAAATAGCCCCATTTAAAAAAAAGAAAAGCTAATTTTTTTCCTCAGTTTAAGCCGATATATATTTTTCTACATATTTTTGGTAATAAAAATAGCAAAAAGCGTATATTGATTGGTTTGCGCAAAAGTTATAGCGTCTACAAAATAGGGGATAGATTTATGGCATTTTTATTATTATTATTATTTTTTTTACTATTAATGGCAGCGATCAGTGATTTTTATCGAGACTGCGAAATTATGGCGGACACATGGGCCACTTTTGACACATTTTTTGGGTCGATTACCAAGTATACAGCGATCGGTGCTATAAAAATGCACTGATTACTGTATAAATGTCACTGGCAGGGAAGGGGTTAACTGTGTTCCCTAGATGTGTGTTCTAACTGTGGGGGATGGGAGTGACTATAGGAGCTGAGAGATCGTGGTTCCCAGCTTGTAGGAACTCACAATCTCTCTGTCCTCTCCTCACAGAACTGGGATGTGTGTGTTTACACACACTCATCCCTGTTCTGCCTCTCATGCCCACGACCGCCGGTCACGAGAATCAGCACGCCCGCTGTGCAGCCGGTAGTAGCGTGTCTACTATCCCGCTTAAAGGGACCAACATATAGCTACGACGGTTTGTGGGATGGTGCCGACCTGCCGCAGTATAATGACAGCGGCTGGTCTGCAAGCGGTTAAAGGGAAACCTGTACTGGGAGAAAGCTGTAATCTACCATTGCTAGTCTCCTTGTGAAAATTCTGTCTGCCTGGCTGACTTTGGCTTTAGTGTTCTCTTAAGCCTAGTACACACTAGTAGTTTTTTTCATTCAACCCAGCAGGACTGAACGAAAAAAAAAACTGACAGCTCTGGAGGAGCCACTGTACTAACCATGTGATGTTAGTACAGCGATCTTCCCTGCTGTGTTATTGTGCTCTGACAGGGGGATAGGCAACCTGCCAGAAAACTCCAGCAGATCATTTTTGCCCATGCCCCATCGACAGGATCAGTAGTAGTAGTTTTTCATAAACAGGATCACATTCTTATTTACTTCCCGGTCAGTTAATAGGAAGGGACAAAGACACTTAATTTCTGGCAAGATCAGCAGGTATTTTCTGTATTTGCTGAAAATTATCTTAGCGTGAAAAAAGAAAAGAAAACTAATGCAGCCACCACATCTAAGGACTGGGATGCTGAAATATATTACCTTTATCTTCTTAGGCTTTAAAGCTTAAAGCGGTGTTTCACCTGAAAAAAAAATGTAAAAGTCAGCAGCTAAAAAAAAAGTCGCTGCTGACTTTTAATAAGTACACTTACCCTCCCAGGGCGCCCGCGATGTCGTTCGTGGAGGCCGAGATGTCCCTCGGCGATCCGGATCCAGCGCCGCCATCCTCAGTAAGGGAAACGGCTTCCCGTTTCCTACTGCGCATGCGCGAGTCGGCGCGCGGACTACTGCGCATGCGCGAGTCGGCGCGCGGACTACTGCGCATGCGCGAGTCTTATTTGTGAATGGGGAACGCGGTGTGTTGTGGGACACAGTTCCCATAACACACCGCGCCCCATTCACTAGAAGACGGAAGGAGAAAAGATCACTGCAGCGCTGGAGGAGGCAGATTAGGATGATCTGCCTAGCAACAGCCATTTTTGGTAAGTAAAAAATAAATTTTACTATATCATACGCTGTTGCCCATGCGAAGGCCATGTTCGCCCACAAGGGAATGCATAGGTGTTTAATGCAGGCAGTCTCATTTATGTCAACTGGGACGCAGTGGCTGCACGGACACAGCTATGTGGGTGCAGGTGCCTGAATACACATTATCTGCATTCTGGGCCATGCATATTTAAACTGCTGTCAAACTGGGAGTGTGCATGCAGCTGCTGCTTCCCAATTGAAATGAATAGGGCTGCATGCACAGGGATGCATGGAACACCTATGCAGGCAAACAGAGCCCTTGTATGGCCGTAGGCTATAGTATGCCCCCATAAACAAGGCCTAAATCTTCAGTTCTCTGCCCCCACATGCCCCCATGGGGTTATTGTCCCGAGGGGGTTAATTTAAGCACTGGACTTGTCATAGGCACTTTCAAGAATGCCAACCTATGAGTGCCCCCATCGGAAGCGGCTTCCCGTGGGGGAACTGGACAGGGAGGAGGAGCCAGGAGCGCCAGCGGGGGTCCTGAGAAGAGGAGGTTCTGGGCGGGGGCGCTCATTGCACAGAGCAGGTATAGAGTATAGAGATGTTTGTTATTTTTTTACAAAATGTTTTTTCCTTTACAATTGCTTTAAGCGTCAATTTTGCAATTTTTGCAAAATCAATAAGTGTATTGCTACCCAGGGGCTTACTGAAAACCAACATGGAGTTTCAGTTTGACGGTTCTTGAGGATATAACTGAGAATGCCTGCTGCTTCTCTGTGTTTTACATGAACAGATTCGTGTTATGTCGCCTCCTCCTCCTCCTCCTCGCAGGCTTATTTTTTTATCACCTCCCAGCTCACACTCCAGCATGTTGTTCACAGAGCTGCTAAATTAGAGCAGGGAGGCCTTGGCACTTGAGATGCTTCCTACCTCATAGAAGGTGCTGACCCCCCTCCACTCCCGCCCTGCTTCCTCCCTGAGGTTCCTCCTGGAGAATTTAATGACGTTCAGAGATTAAAGTCCCCCTCACAGCTCCAGCACACCCTCCACACATCTTCCTCTCATTGCCTCAGCTGCAGGCCCGGAAATGGCGCTCCAGCTGCTGCTTATTACAGGAGGAATGTCTGTCTGGGGAGAGCGGGAGGCCTGCCAGATATCACTCAGAGTAACTCACTGTATGGGTGGATTAGATTTGTACAGACGCCAACTATGCGTGCAGCGCTTTCCAAAGGAGACTAAACCGAGTATTACACCGCATTCAGGCTTTTTTAATAAGGGAGTGCAAAGAGTACTGATGAGGTGCTAAGTACAGTAACCCATAGCAACCTGTTAGATTTTACCTTGATTTGCTGTAGAGCAGAGACAACAATGGCCGATGATGGCCGATTATTTAAAGCAGTATTAAACCCAAAAACAAAAATGTAATATATTGCAGCTTACCGGTGCAGTGGCTGCATTTGATTTCTTTTGTGACCTTTTTTCCATTGTGTTTACCTGGTGATTTGTCTGCTAACACTTCCTGTCCTGTGCGTCACTGAATGAGCACACCTTTGGACAGCAGCATTGTTAGTCTGGGGAGAGGGTAGTGTAGATAGTAGATTTAGCTGGACTTGACTAACAAATTGGGGCCCTTATGCAACTGGCATCACAAAAGGATGCTTTTAACCACTAGCCGACCGCCCACTGTCAAATGACGGCGGAGCGGTGCGGCTCTTGTGGCGGGACGCCGTCATATGACGGCGTCTACATTTTGGCCACTGGGGGGCGCGCGCGCCGCGGGAGGCGCGCGCCGCGGGAGGCGCGCGCCCGCCGCGTAGCTGGGGAGCCAATACGCGTGCCCGGCAGCCGCGATGTCTGCTGGGCACCCGCGATTGCCCGGTAATCGAGCAGGACGTGGATCTGTGTGTGTAAACACGCAGATCCACGTCCTGTCACTGGAGAGGAGACCGATGGTGTGTCCCTTGTACATAGGGACACCGATCGGTCCCCTCCCCCAATCGGTCCCCTCCCCCCACAGTTAGAATCACTAACATAGGGAACACATTAACCCCTGCAGCGCCCCCTAGTGTTAACCCCTTCCCTGCCAGTCACATTTATACAGTAATCAATGCATTTTTATAGCACGGATCGCTGTATAAATGTGAATGGTCCCAAAAATATGTCAAAAGTGTCCGATATGTCCGCCGCAATGTCGCAGTCATGATAAAAATCGCAGATCGCCGCCATTACTAGTAAAAAAAAAATAATAATAAAAATGCTATAAATCTATCCCCTATTTTGTAGACGCTATAACTTTTGCGCAAACCAATCAATATACGCTTATTGCGATTTTTTTTTACCAAAAATATGTAGAAGAATACGTATCGGCCTAAACTGAGGAAAAAATTTGTTTAAAAAAAAAAAAAAAATTGGATATTTATTATAATAAAAAGTAAAAAATATTATGTTTTTTCAAACTTGTTGCTCTTCTTTTGTTTATAGCGCAAGAAATAATGGTGATCAAATACCACCAAAATAAAGCTCTATCTGTGGGGAAAAAATGATAAAAAATTTATTTGGGTACATCGTTGCATGACCACGCAATTGTCATTCAAAATGCGACAGCGCTGAAAGCTGAAAAATGGCTTGGTCAGGAAGGAGGTGTTCGTGCCTGGTAGGCAAGTAGTTAAAGGCGTTTTTTTTTTGTGCCTCTTAATGCCCCTCTATGTTAACCTATGTGTACTCATACAGTACTGTCCAAAAGTTTTAGGCAGGTGTGAAGAAATTAATATAGGCGTGAGGGGACGCTAAGATACAAACACTAATCATATACTGTGGAACAGTTGACAATAAAGTGCAAAGTGCAATAAACCAATCAATCCAGATATTGACAATGAAAAAAAAGTCCTTATGAATAAAGTTAATAAAATATCTTCTATATAAATGGATTCCTTCATTCTTCAACGTGAAATACTGACCTATAGTGCTCAACTGGATGTGCACTCACCAGATAGCCATGACCCCTTTAACTAAAAAGAAGGTAAAAAAAAAAAGACTGAGTCGGTATGTCTCTTTTGGGATCTTCTTGCACCTGTTGGGGGGGTCCTAAGCAACTCTCCTCCTCTCCACCATAACACCACGTAATACGGCCTTTCTCAACCTTTTCAACATAGAGGAACCCTTGAAATAGTTCTTCGGTCTCGGGGGACCCCTGCTAAAAATTATAAATCTACAACTCATCATACATTGGTGTGATGGTCAGTGGGAAGAATGGTCCTTACACTTGTGGTCATTGGGAAGAATTGCCTCCTTACAGATAGCTAAAAAGATCAATGGTGTCAGTGGGAACTTATCCGAGAGGCAAAAATTGCCCAATGCTGAAGGAACCCCAGCAACCCGGGTTGAGAATCACTGACGTAATATAAAAAGGGAACCAATATAGAGTGATACCATTTATTACTCACAAATATGAAACAAGTAAAAAGCTGCTTACATTGTAGAGTGCCCTCCCTATCACTAGGAAAACCTGCATAGATTGTTTTGAGAAAGCGCCACCGCTCTGCTCGCGCTGTAGAGCCGGTGTTCTGTCAAAAGAGCCAACTTGTCAAAATCTCCAATCACGTCACTTCCGGTGACTCTTCAGCAGCTGTAATTAGAGATTTGAACAAGTTACCTGTTTTCACAAAACACCGGCAGCGCATACACTACGGTACACAATGAGTTGGCCATTTTGACAGAACATCAGGTAAGGAGGAAAAAAGTTGTCACCGCCTTGGAGGTTATAAGCGGCTGGGACTTACAATGTTTACTCATTATAGCGTGTACCGTAGTGTATACGCTGCCGGTGTTTTGTGAAAACAGGTAACTCATGGAAATCTCCAATTACTGATGCTGGAGAGTAAGCGGAAGTGACAAGGTTGGAGATTTCAATGAGTTGGCTGTTTTGACAGAACTATGGTGTCACTATTTGGATTGATTGATTTATTGCACTTTGCACTTTATTGTCAATTGTTCTGAGTCAAGAAACCTACCGCCAAATTGAGGAGTTGGAAAATCTCACTTTGGGTGATTCCTTATGATAACTCTTTAAATCAGGGCCGGTGCCAGCATAAGGCAGCACCTTAGTGCGCCAGGATAAGGGGATCAGTAAAATCCAAATCCCCAGCAACCTGCTTTGGGATTGGATTTTTAAAATAGCTTTCTTCTATTTCCTCTCACCTAACAGCATTACAAACTGCTGCTGTTTAGAGGAAGTGGGGTGGTGAGAGGATGGAGTCTGCTTTTTATTCCTTCCACTCTATGGACTAAGCATGGGTCCCCTGAAGTTTTTGGTGCCCAGTCTTCTCCCCAGCCCATGCCTCTAGGTCCCAGCTACCTAGATGGCGAGATGTTTGACTTCATCAGCTTCCAGAAGTCTAAAAAAAATGCGTCTGCTGGGTAGGTGGCAATGTGCAGGCATGCTATGGGATCATCACCCTGGCACTCAAGAAGAAAATGGCTGCGGAGCTCTACTCTGCTCAGGACACAAACATCCCTGTCAACACCACAGCTGAGAAGAGCGCTCTCCACATCCCACACAGCTCCACAACATCAACCACATGAAAAAGAAACAAAGGAACCACGCTCTTATATCATAAATTACATATCATGAATCAACATAGTAAATAAACAAATAAATCTTCATTTAAGTTATGAAAATACATAAAAATTGTGAAGTCAATATATAGATCCCACACGTGAATAAACGTCCTCAGTGAGTATAAGAAAGGTTCCTCTCCACCGGCATGCAGAGACAAACAATGCACTCACCAGACTTAATTGACCCCTATTACAGGGAGTCAAATTGGGCATATGGGAAAATCCAAGATGTCATGCATGAGGTCACAGGAATGAATCCAAACCGCTGCTGTCATCCATTCAATAACATATATATATATAGCGTATTCAAAGCTCCAGTGTTGCCATATAGAGAGGAAGAGGAAAGGTGCAGTAATGCGAATCATTTATTTAAAAAGAAGGTTGTATTGCACTTACATCATTGAAGACAAGGATTAGAATGTATTTTATAGGAATCACCGGTTAGCTCTCCACCTGCGTTGCAGCTGACCGTAAGTGACATATCTCAAACACAATGCCGTTTCGTCTGCCTATATCTGACGTCTTCAGCGGTTACCCCTGAAGACATCAGATATAGGCTGACAAAACAGCGTTAGGTAGTGTTTGAGATACGTCATTTCCGGTCAGCTGGAACGCAGGATGTGTGCTAACAAGGTGAATCCTCTATATACCACAGGGCAGTATTCCAACATGATAACGACCCCAAACACACCTCCAAGATGACCACTGCCTTGCTAAAGAAGCTGAGGGTAAAGGTGATGGACTGGCCAAGCATGTCTCCAGACCTAAACCCTATTTAGCATCTGTGGGGCATCCTAAAAAGGAAGGTGGAGGAGCGCAAGGTCTCTAACATCCACCAGCTCCGTGATGTTGTCATGGAGGAGTGGAAGAGGAATCCAGTGGCAACCTGTGAAGCTCTGGTGAGCTCCATGCCCAAGAGGGTTAAGGCAGTGCTGGAAAATAATGGCGGCCATACAAAATATTGACACTTTGGGCGCAATTTGGACATTTTCACCTAGGGGTGTACTCACTTTTGTTGCCAGCGGTTTAGACATTAATTGCTGTGTGTTGAGTTATTTTGAGGGGACAGCAAATTTACACTGTTATACAAGCTGTACACTCACTACTTTACATTGTAGAAAAGTGTAAATTTCTTCAGTGTTGTCACATGAAAAGATATAATAAAATATTTAAAAGAATGTGAGGGGTGTACTCACTTTTGTGAGATACTTTAAATGTCACTGGCAGGGAAGAGGTTAACACTAGGGGGCGATCAAGTGTTCCCTAGGGAGGTGTTTCCAGTGCACTGACTGGTAGTAGAGAGAGATAACTGTTCCTGATCACTAGGAACAGCAGATCTCTCTCTACTTCCCTGACAGAACGGGGATCTGTCTGTTTACATTGACATATCCCCCTTCTGGCTCTCTGATGAGCGATCCCGGGTCACCGGCGGACATCATGGTTGCCAGCCATGCGCATCGGCTCCGGGGCGCGCGTGCCCCCTATAGTTTAAAAAAGCAGCCGACGTACACCTACGGCGATTCGCGCAGCCGTGCCAACCTGCCAAAGTTTAATAACTGCGGCTGGTCAGCAAGCAGCTAAATATATAATTAGATATCAGTTTTTAATAAACCTAATAAAAATTATAACTGCCATCTTTTGGCACAGATGGGTTAGTCTTTGGTAAAGAGGAGTAGTATAAAAGCTGGGATTATATGGAGGGTTACTAAAACAGTTTGTGTAAGAATTACGAGAAGATAATTGATTGTGTTGGCTCCCAATGGTGGCTCATATACAGCCCCAAGGGCATAAAATGGGTACCCTAATGTACAAATATCAAAAGCAGTACTCTGTACCACTAACAAAATGGAAGAGGAACTGGACTCTGAAAACTGTTTCCAAAAAAGTAAAGCAAAGGGCTAGTCAACAGTGTTTCCAGTGGTCTCCCTGCAACAAATCTTTTCCGCAGTACTGACTCATCATGCCTTAGTGAATGTGTCCATTTTGGTAGAGGCAGGGCTTTACTTTTTGATGTTTGTTTGCCCCCAGCAAGGAGAACTTCTAGCATCCCAGTAGTGACATCACCGAATCTTGCTCCAACTCTCATGAGACTAGCAGCCAGAGGCAGCTTTGGATCTTGCTTTACAGACATACAGCCATGATAAGATGATCAGTTGGAACCTCTATTTACACTTCTAGAGCTCCAGTCTTATCCAGCACAATGCTTATTTGTGGACCAATTCTCTCTCTTCTGTCCAATACTTGGCTTCAGGCACAGCTAGCACATGGTAGGCCCAACTCTGACTCCGTCAGGCCTTAGCAACTGCCATTTGATGATCAGTTGGAACCTCTATTTACACTTCTAGAGCTCCAGTCTCATCCAGCACAACGCTTATTTGTGGACCGATGCTCTCTCTCCTGTACAATACTTGGTTCCAGGCACAGCTAGCACATGGTAGGCCCAACTCTGACTTTGTCAGGTCTTAGCAACTGCCATTTGCAGGCAGGGACCATGGGCCCCTTTAGGCCCCTTTCACACCGGGGCGTTTTTCATGCGGTACAGCGCTAAAAATAGCGCCTGTTCACCGCCTGAAAAAATCCGGCCCCTTTAACTCCAGTGTGAAAGCCGGCGGGCTTTCACACTGGAGCGGTGCGCTAGCAGGATGGCAAAAAAAAGTCCTGCTAGCAGCATCTTTGGAGCGGTATAGGAGCGGTGTGTTCACCGCTCCTATACCGCTCCTTCCCATTGATTTTAATGGGAAACCGCGGCAATACCGCCGCAAAGCGCTGCTACGGCGGCGCTCTGCGGGGGTGTTTAACCCTTTTTCGGCCACTCGCGGGGGTAAAACCGCACCGCGAGTGGCCGAATACCGCGGTTAAAACGACGGTAAAGCAGCGCTAAATATAGCGCTGCTTTACCATCACCGCGGCTCCCCGCCCCAGTGTGAAAGGGGCCTTGGAGTAGCAATAAATAGAGAAAAAAAAGTCCTTTAGTGCTAGCTGTCCTATTTTTCAAAGTCAGTTATCTTCAGGCCCTGGCAGCACTCCTGACTGCAGCTGCCCCACTTCACTGCCAATGACAACACAGTCTCTCCTACTGGCTCTACATCTCTACATCATTCATCTATGTGCCTCCTGTCCAGATCATGCTTTGTTTCTCAGCAAGACTCCGACTTACACCCGAACCCCTCAGGCCCAAGGTCACCCCCTCCCCAGATTGGGGAGTGCCTCAAAGGCCCCGACAACCTAGTTCCCCATCTCCAGCTTCTTCCACCCAACAATTCCTCCCCAGCTGACTCTAGGTATTTAAGGAGACCTGCCCCCTGCCAATCCAGATTGGGGATTGGTCAGGGCTCCACCCCTCTTCCATTCCTCCCTTCTAGAATCCTCTAGAAGCCTCTAGGCCTGATTAAATTGACCTGTACTGACAAAAATCTTACTACTATCACCTACCTAAAGTAGAGGGTGCTATATTTAAGGTACTGGTTAGGCTTATTTAACAATTCTAGATATTTTCTACAACATAGTAAATCTACTTTTTCTTTCTACATTGCGAGTTCACATTTTTCAAAGATAAATCTTTCCACACCTCCTACGCTGGCCTCAGCCCATTATGTAGGGGGGCACAAAGGGTAACATTAACCTATGCACTGCAGTTAACACATCCACTGACTAATGGAGGCTTTACATCTGATGTCTTTTCTGCATACCTATAAACATTAATACCTCCATTGCTTGGTCAGTACAGCTATAAAATGTTCTTTTATTATACACTACACTTTCAAGAACACAGTGACATTAATGGAGATTTATTCAAATCACTAGAACCAAAGGATGCTGTAGGAGGCAGACCTTTCAAACGTCAATGATTAAATTGGTGGTGCCTGGAGTGGAGGTGGAAAAGTGGCATTTTGATAGAAAAAAAAGTTTATCAGTATGACTCCATTAGTACATTTAAATGGCCTTATATTAGAGAGAAGACAGAGTCAGTGCTGTGTACAGGAGATCTGGGAGACAGTAATGGAATTATTATAGATATACAATTTAAACCTGAGGATTCAGGTCAAGTTGGAGTTAGTAGCCATGTGGCTACACCTTAAAAAAAAAAAAAATTTTTTTTTTTTTGTATATACAATCACACGTGGAGTATCTTCAGTCACAGTCAACAGGTTTGTTTCAAAGGTCCATCCACCAAACACAGGTACAGGGGGTCCCCGACTTACAAACATCCGACTTACAAACGACTCCTACTTACAAACGGAGGGAGACAACAGGAAGTGAGAGGAAATCTACCCCTAGGAAGGGAAATTCACTCCTGTAAAGCCCCATACACACGCGCGGATTATCCGAGGACCAGGTCCGTCAGACCATGTCCGTCATACTTTGTCTGATGTTGGTTTTGCGTACACACGGTCGGACAAAGTTGTCGGAAAATCCGATCATTCTGAACATGGTGACGTTTGTTGCCTACGACGGGACTACGTAGAGGCTAGTAGCCAATAGCTTTGGTCTTGTAATGTGATCTGAGCATGCGTAGCACTTTGTCCGGTCGGACTACCATACACACGATCGGATTTGGTGTGATCGGACCGTGTTGTCGGAAAATCTATCCAGCAGGAGATAGGACTTTGTCCGTCGGACAATACGACGTACACTGTCCGATGGTGCATACACGCGGTCTGATTTTTCAACAACATTGTCCGATCGGACAGAATCCATGCGAAAATCCGACCGTGTGTATGGGGCTTAAGAGTTAATAACTTTGTGTCCTGTAGTGACTTTGTCGACTTTGTAGTGACAGGTCAGCTGGAGGTACCACGAGTGCTGCGGGGGACATACTGCCAGAAATATTGTTTTTTCTTCACAGGAAGGGGATTTCGGGGCTATGGCAGCAAGAGAGATGAGTAATTTTACGTTGTGCTTTTGCAGGGAAAGTTTTTTTTTTTTACCCTATCAAGGTTGTGTTAAAGCATTAAAGTGTTACTAAAGCCACAACAGAAAAATAAATCTGTATGTGCAGCAAAGCATGCTTGTTATACACATTGTGGAACCTAAGGGGTTAATCCTCTGCATTGTGTAAAAAGGTGTTTTATCCTGTCTTCTCTGATCCTCCCCTGCTTCCACTGTCCCCAATCTATCTCCTGATAGTACAAGACATGCTGCACATGCTCAGTTTGGTGTGTATTGCTAGCAAGTTTTTTTTTTTCTTGAGGGAATGCATGTGATAGGCACAGGGCCAATCAGCACTGTCTAGACAGAGGGTCAGGGGTCCTGCAGCCTCATAGAACAGTCAAAATAGAATGAAACCTCCTACAAGCTTTAAAGGGGTTGTAAAGGAAATTGTATTTTATTTTTTAAATAACAAACATGTTATACTTACCTCCACTATGCAGCTCGTTTTGCACAGAGTGGCCCCGAATCTGGTCTTCTGGGGTCCCTCGGCGGCTGTCTCGGCTCCCCCCGCAAGTACTTCTCACCTAAATGCGAACTCCCTCGCATGGTGTGGAGTACTTGCGGGCGTGCTCCGGTGATACATATAGCTGCTCACTGTATCACTTGGCCCCGGCTCCGCCACGTCATTGGATGTGATTGACAGCAGCGCGAGCCAATGGCTGCGCTGCTTTCAATCCATCCACTCTAGCCAACCAACGGCCAGGGTGAGCGGCGAAGAGGATGTCGGGGGTGAGCGTGGGACTTTTGAGGGGTAAAACCCTACCAATGTCTTTCCTTGGGGGACACAGGTCAATCTAAATAGTTTACCCATTAGGCAAATTGCACTCTAGCATTTTTCTCTGTACACCCCAAATTATTAGGTATCTTGGACTTTGGGGTTTATTTAGTAAAGGCAAATCCACTTTGCACTACAAGTGCCCTTGGAAGTGCAGTTGCTGGACCTTCATCTTGCACAGGTGCTTTAAAGAGGAAGTAAAGCCTCTTAAAAAAAAAAAAAAAAAAAAAGACACCCTGCAAGGCAAAGGCATAATGAGCTAGTATGCATACCTGAAAACGAAGCCCCCGAAACGGTCCTCATCCACGATCTTCTGCGTCGCCATCAAACCCGGAGTGACTTCCGGGTCTCGCCGATCCAGCGATGTCATTCGCTGGAGCGGCGATTACATCACTCGCAGGAAAGCGGCATATCGCTGTGAACCCGGCATGCGCAGTGTGCCTGCACGCTGCTGTCTACGGCGCATGCCTTTTCTTTTCTAAATATCTCCTAAACCATGTAGGTTTAGGAGATATTTATTGGACCTACAGGTAAGCCTTAATCTAGAGTCAATGGCTTGGTATTTTGGACAGCTATTTTAGCTAAGATAAATTCCCAAAACATGTCCTGTCGGGGGGTACTTGAGGACTGAGGCTGAGAACCACTGCACTAAAATGGAAGGGGGGGGGGGGGGGGGCTTACTGTGCCTGTAAAGTGGTGCACCTGTAGCATGTATCCAAAATGCTGCTTCAAAGATGTATGGCTTTAGAGAAAACGTAGAAATCTATATTGCAGCTGGAAGATTTTAACCCAAAACAAAAAATAGCCTGCCCCCCCAATACATACAAGGCCATTTGGGTCTGTTAAGGCTTAAAATGAGAACCCCCACGTGAAAAATACCACCCCAAACTAAAAAAATATTGTGCCCCTCCCACACACTAACAAACCCCTAGATAAACACACAGCAAGCCAGCCCATGAAAGGGGGTGGATGCTTGGGGGCAGGAGGGGCTCAGGCACCCCAAAAGTCAACCACCTTGTTCCCATATTCAGGGGGACAAGGGCCTCTTCCACACAACCCTAGGCTGGGGTTGTGGGGGGCTGCAGACAGGGGGCTTTACGGAATGTGGAAAACCCCTTTAAACTAGTGGGTACAAGGTGCTTTGTGGTTGGTATTGGGCTGAGCCCAACATGCCCCAACATGCCCCAAAGGCAGCCAGCTATGTTGAGTGCATGTGGCCTTGTATGGTTCAGGAGGGGGTTGGGCGATCGCTCTTCTCGCCCCTTTCCTAGCTGGCCCTGGTTTATGCTCTGAAAAAGGATGTGGTTTGGACTGGTGAAGGCAGCTCACAGCCTTTGGAGAATAGATTGGAGTGTGGAGTTCCCCTTTAAAAGCAAAAGTTTGCACAAGGAAATCCAAGGGGTTAGAGGGGGCGGAGACAAGAGCATTGGAGAATGGAGTGTGGAGTTCCCCTTTAAATTCAAAAGTTAGCCCAAGGAAATCATATGCATTAGAGGGGGAAGGTTAAATGCCCTTTTAGGAGGAGCTAGAGGAGCGAGAGTCTTTTTACTTTATTTTAACAAGGTGCATGTCACATGTTGGCAACGTAACACGCTAACGTGACCTGTGTGAAAATCTCCTTAAAGTGGAAGTAAACCCCCCTATCGTTTTCAGCCAAGGAAGCTGCCATCTTTGCCTCTGTTTAATCTTCAACTGCCACAGTGCTGCACATGTGATCCGTTATGACACCAGCCATTGGATGGTTTGACTGTTTGGTTGAGAGCACAGCCAATGTGCAGTTAGCATTCACGGCATGCCTTTTTTTTTTTAGACTGTTAAATCGATGGGTTTACTTCCGCTTTAACAAAAACATAAAGGTGAACCAGCGTAAAAAAAAATGTCAAGTTTAGAGGTGCGCCCATTCAACCCACGCAATAGCATGTACGCTTAACATTTACTAAGATTTTGGCCATGCAGTGAACAATCACATTTGAACAAGCACAACAGACACTTGTGCATGTGCACGGCTTACATTGATCTTACGCAGTTCTAAACGTACTTGCGGGCACAGAAGGCTTTCTCTGAAAAAGTTACTTTCTCATTCTATTTTGGGCATATTTGTTACTTGAGCAGTTGTTACTAAACATTCTCGCATCACCCCATAATATTGGGGCCTCCATCTTCTGTTAATCTTGAAATGAAAATGCCGTGCGCCATGTCCATAATGGCGCACAGATTGCATTCTCCCGTGCGCCGAGATCGCTATAGTCAATGTGGGATTTTGCGCTCTGTTCCCAGGGCACTGTTTCGTAAATATGAAAATGTGCGTTGCGCCTACTGATGACGCACGGCTTTCGTAAATCAGCCCCCATGTATCCTTGTACCCAGTGAAGATGTCAGCTTACCAGAAGATGTGTGACTCTCTGTCATAGAGAAGTCAAGGAACGCTTGTGTAAGTGAACTCTTTCTGCCGTAATCCAGAGTCTTCCCTCGGGCATCCTCACATTGGTTCTTCATCGCTCATGGTCCCCAGGAATGAAGAGAAAACAGAGCGCCAGGCTCTGCCTCCTTATAGGATGCCTTATTATAGTTAAAAGTCCTAAAAACCATACTGTATGTAACAAATTTTTATCAATTTTTTTTCATCACTAGTTTGTATTTTTATTTATTTACTGCATTTATTAATTTCTCATAGCCCTCCTATGTTGTAAGGCTGCATTCACACCTGAGCGTTTTGTAGCTTGAAGCCTGAAGCTACAAAACGCTAGAGGGGAAAAAATACATTATTCTCTATGGAGATGGTTCACATCTCCACTCCAAAACACCTAAAGCCCTACGCCTGAAGCTCAAACAAGTTCCGGACCCTTTTTTGTTGCGCGAATCGGGCAGATTTGGGCGTTTTTATTCTTTTTACATTGGTGACCTTTTGCTCTGCACAAAATTTGCGGCAAATCGCGGTAAAAAACGCTGCAAAAAACGTCGCAATTCGCGCGATTTTATGCCTGAAAAGCTACGCTCAGGTGTGAATGCAGCCTTAAAAAGAAACAACAGAATTAGGGCCTGTATCAATTGGCAAATGCAGCGTGTTTTTTTCAGTTTGAGAAATACTTTTCAAATCATTGAAAATGTAACGCAGGTGCGGTTGACCTGCATTTATTCTGCTTCAGCAGATTTTGCATTGCCTTAGGACTCGTTTACAGCGGAACATGGTGCGCGAAACCTGCGCTTCATAGGCGTTTCCCACACTGCACTCAAAACACACTGGCTGGGCGATCTGCTGCAGGTGTCAGTATAATCCTAAAGACTAGGGATGAGCCGAACACCCCCGGGTTCGGTTCGAACCAGAACCTTCGAACGGACCGAAAGTTCGCGCGAATTTTCGAACCCTATACGTTATAATGGACGCGAACGTTCGAAATCAAAAGTGCTAATTACAACGGCCAATATGCATGTTAATGTCATAAAACAGGTTTGGGGACCCGGGTCCTGCCCCAGGGGACATATATCAATGCAAAAAGAACTTTTAAAAACTAACGTTTTTTCGGGAGCAGTCATTTTAATGATGCATAAAGTGAAAAAAAAAAAGTGACATTTTCCTTTAAATATGGTACCTGGGGGGTGTCCAAAGTATGCCTGTGAAGTGGCATGTGTTTCCCGTGTTTAGAACTGTCCTTGCACAAAATGACATTTGTAAAGGAAAAAAAGAAGCCATTTAAAACCACTTGCGGCTTTAGGTTTGATCTTAAGTAGAATCTGAACAGGTACATTATGAAGTGTAGCTCCATCCCAAAAAAATCTATTTTTAAGCTTTTTGGAGAACATAGGGAGGGGTTATCACCCCTGTAACATTTGCTGTCTTTGCACATCTGTTCAGAACATGTCACCTCACTTTCCGTCCCAATGACAAATGTTTTTGGAAAAGTGGGGTTTTAATTGAAACAAGGATTGGTGATAAAGTATCAGTAGAGAGGAGATACCTTTTTCCCAAATTAAATCTAACAGGATAGAATTTCCCTTCCTAGGGGTAGATTTCCTCTCACTTCCTGTTTTCTCTTTCCATTTGCAAGTAGGAGTCGTTTGTAAGTTGGATGTTTGAAAGTAGGGGCCTGGCGTATATACTCTGCAGAAATTTGCCCTATTAGATGTTGGTGTAGCCACAAGACTGGTGGGCACAGGAATGGGCCCTGCTGTGAGTTAATAGATCAAGATTTGTAATTGCATGCACCTGTTGAACAGGGCAGAAAAATTGGGGGTGGTGGTGGTGGTGGACGGTTTTGCCACAAGACTGTAAGCTCTCACAGTTACTCTTGGTGGGCGCAGGAATGGGCCCTGCTGTGAGTTATTAGATCAAGATTTGTAATTGCAAGCACCTGATGAACAGGGCAGAAAAATTGGGCCTTTGGCGGTGGTGGTGGACGGTGTTGCCACAAGACTGTAGGCCCTCATAGTTACTCTTGGTGGGCGCAGGAATGGGCCCTGCTGTGAGTTATTAGATCAAGATTTGTAATTGCAAGCACCTGATGAACAGGGCAGAAAAATTGGGCCTTTGGCGGTGGTGGTGGACGGTGTTGCCACAAGACTGCAGGCCCTCATAGTTACTCTTGGTGGGCGCAGGAATGGGCCCTGCTGTGAACTATTAGATCAAGATTTGTAATTACCCGCCCCTGTTAAACAGGGGCTGAAAAATTGTGCCTTAGGCACTGGTGCTGGTGCCACAACACTGCAACCCCTCACAGAGACTGTACTTGGAGCACAGCAGTCACACGTGTTGCGAAGCATTTTTTTAAAAAAATTGTAAGTACACGCCCCTGTTAAACAGGGGCTGAAAAATTGTGCCTTAGGCACTGGTGCTGGTGCCACAACACTGCAACCCGGCCCTCACAGATACTGTACTTGGAGCACAGCAGTCACACGTGTTGCGAAGCATTTTTTTAAAAAATTGTAAGTACACGCCCCTGTTAAACAGGGGCTGAAAAATTGTGCCTTAGGCACTGGTGCTGGTGCCACAACACTGCAACACGGCCCTCACAGAGACTGTACTTGGAGCACAGCAGTCACACGTGTTGCGAAGCATTTTTTTAAAAAATTGTAAGTACACGCCCCTGTTAAACAGGGGCTGAAAAATTGTGCCTTAGGCACTGGTGCTGTGGCATGGATCATTGAGGAGGAGGAAGAGGATAGTCAGTGAACATAAGAGGACAGTCACTCAGCATCAGCATAGGCAGTCTTGAAGGGATGTGACATTAAAAATTATTCGGTTATATCCGCCTCAGGTGCCTGGTAGCTGGTGGTGATCCAAGACTGATTCATTTTGATGAATGTCAGTCGATCAACCGAGGCGGTGGACAGGCGCACCCTATGATCAGTCACAAATCCTCCAGCAGCACTGAATGTGCGTTCGGAAAGAACGCTGGAGGCAGGACAGGCCAGTAGCTCAATTGCATACTGTGCAAGCTCTGGCCAGTGATCCATCCTCAGGACCCAGTAAGCCAGAGGATTTTCGGTGGGAAAGGTGTCCAAGTCTGACCTTGCCCCAAGGTATTCCTGCACCATGTATATCAGACGCTGGCGATGGTTGCTGGAACCGATCATACCTTGGGGCTGCGGACTAAAAAATTGTCTGAACGCATCGGTCAGACGTCCACCTTCCCCACCGCTCCTTCTGCCACTGACCGAAGCCTCAGCAACTCGTCGCCCAGGACCAGGAGTTTGTAGCCTCCCAGTTTCTGGGAACGAGTTGCACAGACCTTTCTGCAAGGCCTCCCTGAGATGTCTCATCCTCTGCTCCCTCTGCGACGGCAAGATAAGGTCCGCAACCTTACCCTTGTACCGCGGATCAAGGAGAGTGGCCAGCCAGTAATGGTCCCTCTCCTTGATCCGAAGAACACGAGGATCCTTCCGCAGGCTTTGCAGGATCAGGGAGGCCATGCAGCGTAGGTTAGCTGAGGCATTCGGTCCGGAGTCTTCTGGGTCACTGAGGATGACATGATCGCCAGCCACCTCCTCCCAGCCACGTACAAGTCCACTGGCTTGTTGGGACTGTACATCATCCCTAAAAGACTGCTGCTGCTGATGCTGAGTGCCAGGCTCCACCTCCATGCTCACACAATCCTCCTCCTCCTCCTCCTCCTCCTCATCCTCTTCCTGTGTGATGGGTGGGACAGAAGGAACACTGTCCGGATAAAGGGGGCCTTGAGAGGCAAGGAAGTCCTCCTCTTCCTGCCTCTGTTCTGCCTCAAGTGCCCTGTCCATTATCCCACGCAGCGTATGCTCCAACAGGTGGACAAGAGGGACAGTGTCACTGATGCATGCACTGTCACTGCTCACCATCCTCGTGGCCTCCTCAAATGGTGAGAGGACAGTGCATGCATCCCTGATCATGCTCCACTGACGTGGGGAAAAAAAACCAAGCTCCCCTGACCCTGTCCTGGTGCCGTAGTCGCAAAGGTACTCATTGATGGCCCTCTGCTGCGTGTGCAGTCGCTGCAGCATGGCCAACGTTGAGTTCCACCTGGTGGGCATGTCAGATATTAGGCGGTTCTTGGGCAGGTTCAGCTCCTTTTGCAGCTCAGTCAGCCGAGCACTGGCATTATAAGATCGGCGGAAATGCACACAGACTTTCCTGGCCTGCCTCAGGACATCCTGTAAGCCTGGGAACCTGCCCAAGAACCGCTGCACCACCAGGTTGAGGACGTGAGCCATGCAGGGCACATGGGTGAGCTGCCCCTGTCGCAGGGCGGAGAGGAGGTTGGTGCCATTGTCAGAAACGACCATTCCTGGCTTAAGCTGACGTGGCGTCAACCACCTCTCGGCCTGCCCCTGCAGAGCTGCCAGAACCTCTGGCCCAGTGTGGCTCCTGTCCCCCAAACACACCAGCGCAAGCACGGCATGGCATCTTTTTGCCTGCGTACTTGCGTAGCCCCTTGTACGCCTACGGAGCACCGCTGGTTCCAAGGACAGAGCACTGGAGGAAGAAGAAGAGGAGGGGGTGGAGGAGAGAGGTGTGTCACAACCAGTAGCAGTAGTCGCGTTTTGGAGGCGTGGTGGCGGAACAACCTCCAACACTACTGCACCTTGTCCTGCATCCCTCCCAGCTGCCAATAGAGTGACCCAATGGGCCGTGAAAGAAAGGTACCGTCCCTGTCCATGCCTGCTGGACCATGAGTCAGCGGTAATATGCACCTTACCGCTGACCGCCCTGTCCAGCGAGGCATGGACATTGCCCTCCACATGCCGGTAGAGAGACGGAATCGCCTTCCGCGAGAAAAAGTGGCGTTTGGGAACCTGCCACTGAGGAACCGCACATTGAACAAACTCACGGAAGGGGGCCGAGTCTACCAACTGAAAAGGCAGCAGTTGAAGTGCTAGCAATTTAGCAAGGCTAGCATTCAACCGCTGGGCATGTGGATGGCTGGGAGTGTACTTCTTTCTACGGTCCAGCAGCTGGGGCAGGGAAATTTGCCTGCTGCATTCGGACGTCGGTGTACTGCAAGTACTTGGTTGTGACACACCGAATTCTACACCTTCAGTCCTCTCAGAGCAGCTTTCAGAGAGGACTGAAGGTGTAGTGGGGATGGAGATCCCAGCTGAGGAGGAGCAAGGAGAGGTCCGCTTAGTTCTTTGGTGTGGGTCTTTTATGTGTGCCTGCCAACGAGCTGCATGGCAGGTCGCCATATGTCTGGTCATGCTTGTCGTGCCCAAGCGGCTGATGTTTTGGCCACGCGAGATACGCTTGAGACAAATATTGCAAATAGCAGTGGTGCGATCTGCTGCACTCGTCTCAAAAAAGGCCCACACCAAAGAACTTTTCTGATAACGTGCAGAGGCAGCGCCCTGCACAGGCGGAGCTCTGCGGTGTTGTACAGTTGCTGTGCTGGCCTCTACCTGGCCTCCAGGGGGCATCCTGCCTCGTTGGACATGTGACGCCGCATCCTCCTCCTCCTCGTCCTCCTCCTCATCCTCTCTCCCTTGAGGCACCCACGTGGAGTCAGTGACCTCATCATCCCCTCCCTCTTCACCACTAGAGCAAACCTGGCAGTAAGCTGCAGCTGGTGGAACTGTACTGCCAGATTCCTCAAGCTGGGTATCGTCATCCGAGCCTTCGA
>CM053035.1:155685354-155700534 GCA_028564925.1 Lithobates sylvaticus | reverse complement strand
AATGACCTGCCAATCAGGCGGCAGCACTTGCCGTCTCTCCCAGCAGCTGACTACCCACTGGCTGTCCGGGTGTAGCGCGTCACGGCGCCGGGAACACTCCGCCCACATGGGGGCAGAGACCCTAGTTGGGCGGGGCGTTGAGGGAGCGAGTTCAGGTGTATGAGGCGGTGAGGAGGCGGAGCTCTATATTAGAGCGGAGTTGGGGGCGGGGTACACAGAGTTGCCGTACAGGTAGTCATGTGACCGGGGAGATTGGAGTGAGTACTCTCTGCTGTGCCGGTTTTCCTATGTGGTCTCTCTGGTAATACTAGAGGCTGGAGTCTTGCTGTCCTGTCACACATGTGTGAGGTGTATTTGTGGTGTGTTCTCACCAGTTTCGGGTCCAGGCCATCCTATCCCAGAGGACTGCACCCTACAACCCTCCATTGGGTGGTAGGGGGGTAATAGTGTCACACACACCACTATGTTATATAATTGTACCAATGTTTGTGTATACTACAGCCACATCAAACATTTAACATTAGAGTTGGGTGAACAGTTCCAGGAAGTTTGGCCGGTACATCACCCATTCAGTGAACACCCCAATTTGCAGGGTCCACAATGCACTGAAGTTCATTCTAAGTCCTGACTGGGCAAAGCTTTGCCCAATCAGGACACAGTAAATAGCTGGTTGCTAAGGAGCAGCCCGGGAAGGCAGCAGCGGTGTCCTTAACAACGGATGAGTCATCAGCTGTCAACTGGGAAAAAAAAAAAAAAACATTGCCGGTGTTCTATCACCAAGTGTCCGGCTGTCACTAGGTGTCCGAAGTCTACTGCGCATTGCGCAGCGCATGCGCAGTCCGAATCCAGAAGATTTTCGGAAATTGTCGGAAGATGAGCGGCGCCTGCGCCGTGAGTCGAGGAGAAGCCCCCACCATCCAAGCGGACATAGGGTTAGTCAAATTGAGAGGGCCCCTCGCGGGCTCGCTTCGCTCGCCACGCATCGGGCACGGCCTCGCTGCGCTCGGCACTTTTATATTCTAACTCTATGTCCACTGGGATGGTGGGGCTTGAAAGTGGACTCACGGCGCAGGCGCCGTTCATCCTCGGCAATTTTCGGAATATGGGCGTTCTGTGTACTGCGCATGCGCAGTACACCTCGGACACTTGGTGATGGGGGACGGATAATGATACAACACCGGCAAAGGCGAAAAATGTTTAAAAAAAAAATGGCAGCGCCCCCTCCCCCCCTGATGCATACCAGGCCCCAGCCAAAATGAAAAAAAACTATGTGGCCCCCCCCAAAATCCATACCAGACTCTTATCCGAGCCTTCAGCCTGACAGGCCAGAAAAGGGAGGGGGGGGGGGACATGAAAGTGAACGTCCTCACCAGGCCAGACTACAATAACTGTCCATAATAATGTGGTGCCCCAGGCTGAACTCCCGGGAGCACCTCCAGAAAGCAGTTGTGGTGTCATCCTCTCCCAAGAGCACAGATGCTCCCACACACACCGTTCCTATACACGTTGGTTGAATACCTCAAACATTGGGATTTTAAAGGCAATGCATAACCAAAAAAACATCATATATGTATAAAAAATCAAGTTAGACTTACCGGTAACTTGTTTTCCAAGAGTCTTTCAGGACAGCACCGGAGAGAGTGACTCCTCCCTTTGTCCACAGGAAACACCTCTTCCACCAAACTTTAAAAGGAGGCTCCTTCCCACATATGGTCAGTTGTAGTAGAGAACCTCCGGCCCCAAACTGGAACACATAATCGAGATATGGTTAGTCACAGTATATATATATGTAAAACACATTAGGGCGGGATGCTGCTGTCCTGAAAGACTCTTGGAAAACAAGTTACCGGTAAGTCTAACTTGATTTTTCCCTAATCGTCTTTCAGGACAGCACCTGAGAGGATAATAGAGACTTACCCCCTTAGGGAGGGACCACAGCCTGCAGAACCTTTCTGCCAAAAGCCTGGTCTCCTGCTGACAGGAGGTCCAGCCTGTAATGACGGACAAATGTAGACATACTTGACCACGTAGCCGCCTTACAGATCTGATCTGGAGTGGCACCAGCTCTTTCTGCCCATGTAGTGGCCTGAGCCCTAGTTGAATGAGCCCTAACCCCCTTAGGGGGGGATTGACCCGACTCATTGTAAGCAGTAGAAATAGCTGTCTTGATCCATCTAGCTAAGGAAGCCTTGGATGCCTGCTTGCCTTTTTTATTTCCAGAAAAGAGAACAAATAAAGAGTCTGAAACTCTAAAGCCCCCTGTAACTTCTAAATAATGCAACAAGGTACGTCTTACGTCCAGGTTGTGAAACTGCTCTTCCTTATTGCCCTTCGGGTTAGAACAGAAAGTTGGGAGAGTAATCTCCTGGGATCTGTTATGGGAGCTCGCTACCTTCGGCAAAAACCCCGGATCTACTTTAAGGACAATTCTGTCTGAAAAAACTGATAGGAAGGGCTCTTTTACTGACAGAGCGTGCAGTTCGCTAATCCTTCTGGCTGAAGTGATTGCTACAAGAAAAATTGTTTTAAGGGTTAAGTTCTTAAGGGAAATGCTCTGCAGGGGCTCAAAAGGCTCTTTAGTAAGGGCCTGCAAGACTACGGAGAGGTCCCATGAGGGAAAAAATCTTACTGGGACCGGTCTAGCCCTGGAGAGCGCTTTGAAAAATCTTGTGATTAAGGGTACTGAGGATAGTGATCTTTCTAAATAGACCCCTAAAGCTGACACCTGCACTTTAAGAGTGCTGACGGCGAGCCCTCTATCTGCCCCTTTTTGCAGAAATTCCAGAACTGAGACTAGGTTTTTTACCTCTCTATGTTCTGCATGACAAAAGGACGCGTAGACCTTCCAAACCTTGCCATAAATGGCCCTGGTTACTTTTTTTCTACTGGAGAGCAAAGTGGAAATTAGTCTTTCCGAAAAGCCTTTGCTTCTTAGCAATTGCTCCTCAGATACCAAGCAGTGAGTTTTAGCCTGCTTACATCTGGATGATGCACTGGCCCCTGAGTTAACAAATCTGGTCTCAGCGGGAGGTGCCAACCTGGTTTGACTGCCAACTGTAGGATCAAAGAAAACCAAGCCCTTTTTGGCCAAAACGGGGTTATCAGGATTACTGAAACACCCTCTTTTTGTATTTTCCTCAGCACCAGTGGAATTAGCTGAAAGGGGGGAAAAGCGTACCCCAGTTGAAAATTCCACTGCTGTGCTAAGGCGTCTGTCCCTTGAGAACCGTCGTTTCTCTCGAGGGAAAAAAATTGAGGAAGCTGGGTGTTCCTTCTTGAGGCGAACAGGTCTACCTGCGGAAGGCCCCAGATACTGGAGATTAGAGTGAACACCTCTGTGTTTAGGCTCCACTCTGCTTCCTGCACTGTCTGTCGGCTTAGATAATCTGCCACCTGGTTCAACGTGCCTTTTAGGTGGACAGCGGATAGAGACAGAAGACTAGTTTCTGCCCAATCCATAATCTCTGCCGATAGAAGATACAAGGACTTGCTCCTTGTGCCTCCCTGATTGTTTAAGTAGGCTACTGTAGTGGCGTTGTCTGACAGTATCCGGACATGGCACCCTAGGAGGTATGGGGAGAAGGCAGCTAAAGCTGCAGCGACTGCTTTTAATTCTCTCCAATTTGACGATCTTCTGGATTCGTCCTGAGACCATGTCCCCTGTGCCAAGTCCTGACCCATGTGTGCCCCCCATCCCCACATACTGGCGTCCGTTGTGACCACCTTTTCTGTTGGGAAGGACCAAAGAAGGCCTTTCTGTAGAACTTCCTGACCTCTCCACCACCACAGCGAGCGTCTGACCCTGGGAGGAACTCTTACCCTGGTGTCGAGGCTCTCTGACCTGTGATCCCACGTTCCTAAGAGGAACCTCTGGAGGGGCCTGAAATGCCTCCTTGCCCACTGGATGGCAGGCATCGAAGAAGTCAAAGTCCCCAAAACTGACATGATTATTCTCACCGAAACCAACTGGTTCGTTTGAAGAGCTGCAACTGCCCTCTGAATCCTGACCTTTTTCTCCTCTGGGAGAAAAATCCTTTGTTCCACTGAGTCTATCTGGAACCCCAGAAAGAGTATCTTCTGGGTTGGATTGAGGTTTGATTTTGGGACGTTTACTAGCCACTTCAGAGCCTCCAAGTGACCGCGAGCCCCGGCCAGATCCTCCTGCAACCTCTCCCTGGAGGGGGCAAAGAAGAGGAGGTCGTCTAGGTACGGGATTACCGCAACCCCCTGAAGACGAAGAGGGGCGAGAGCCTCCGCCATTACCTTCGTAAAGATACGAGGGGCTGACGAAAGGCCGAAGGGAAGGGCCCTGAACTGCAGGTGTACAATCTCTTTGCCCATATTCACTGCGAATCTCAAGAACTTTTGAGACTGCGGAGCTATGGGAATGTGCAGGTAAGCATCTTTTAAGTCTATAGAAGCATGTTCCTGACTGAGAAAATTGAATCCATGCAAAATTTTTTGTAATGGACCAATCTGTTCAGGGGTTTTAGGTTGAGGATTAACCTGTAGCTCCCTGATGGCTTTTTTATCAAAAAAATGTGAGAGTAGAACCCCCTGCCCCGTTCTTCCGGGGGTACCGAAACAATGACCCTCTGGTATCTCAGATCCTTTAACAGGTTCTTCATGGCTAGGGCCTTTGTGACGTCCCTCGATAGGTTTGTCACATAGAATTTTTCTGGCGGGGGTTCCAAAAACTCTATTTTGTAACCCTGGGACAGCATGTCTAGAATATATCGATTTTCTGTCATGCTGGCCCAAGGAGGGAGAAAACTCTGAAGTCTTCCCCCTACTGGGAGGCCCAAGTCATTGGGTCTTTCCGGAGGTCGCAGGAGGATGGAAAAGGACATTTCCCTTTCCCTTACCTTTCTGCGACGTCCAGTTCCTCCTTTTCTCCTGGGGTCTGCTTTCCTGAGCCCGGGGGGGACGAAAAAACTTTTTTGCTGGTTGCTTTTTCTTTTTGATTGGAAAAGACTTCTTTTTATCCGCTGTCCTATCTAACACAGCGTCCAAGTCAGGGCCAAAAAGTAAGTCACCCTGAAACGGGATTCCACAGAGTTTGTTCTTGGAAGCCGCGTCTCCTGGCCAGGTTTTTAACCATAAAGCCCTTCGGGCTGAGTTAGCCAGGGCTGCAGATCTGGCTGTCATTTTAATAGACTCAGCTGAAGCATCAGATATATATGCTACTGCAGTTGAGAGGGTAGAGAAAGATTCCAAAATTTCTTGTTTTGGGGAGTCTGCTGCAATATGGGCCTTAAGTTGGTTTAACCAGAACTCCATATTTCTGGAAACGACCGTAGTCGCCATAGCAGGTTTTAGGTTTCCCATAATGGATTGCCAAGCTCTTTTTAGCTGCAAGTCCAACCTCTTGTCCATGGGGTCTTTTAATACTCCCATGTCTTCGAATGCTAGGTCAGTCGATCTTGAGACCTGGGAGAAGGCGGCATCAAGTTTTGGATTTTTATTCCAGACTTCTGCCGGGTTTTCATCGAAAGGAAAACGCCTTTTTAAGTTTTTAGGGAAAAAAGGCTTCCTTTCTGGCTCTGCCCACTCCTTTTTAATAGCCTCAGATATGACTGGGTGCACTGGGAAACTGCGACTCTTAGGTTCGCTGAGTCCTGCGTACATTTTGTCATGCAGGGACAACTCTTTTTTCTCCTCCTCTAACCCTAAGGTAGTACAAATTGCCTTCAACAGGCCATCCACCTGTTCCAAAGACAATTTAAACTTAGAAGGGAATTCCTCACCTTCTTCATCCCCCTCAGATTCTTCTCTAGACTGGGTGGGGGAAAGTCCCTCTTGGGTGAGAGATAACTCATTCTCTACCGACGGGATCACAGGTGAGCCTAGGGAGGATTGTGTGGCAGAGGGTTGACTCAGGGATGGGTTCACTAGTGAAGAGCGGAAAGACTGTATAGTCGCATCAAGCTCCTTTTTGACTGATGCGATCAGATCGCTGCAAGCGGAGGAAGCTTCTTCTTTCACTAGTGCATCTATGCAGACCTGACATAAGGTCTTCTTCCATCCCTCTGGTAGTTTAGCTTTACATGAGGGGCATTTCCTTTTCACTGGATCAGAGCTCTTGGCCTGCCATGAGAAAAAGAAGAAAAAACCCAACCCCGTGAGACAACCCATCCCTATTGAAAGGCTCACCACAGGTGCACAATGAAAGAAAAAGCAACTGCTTCATGTGCCCAGACAGGCCCCTGCCACCGGGGGGGGGGGGGGGGGTAGGAGAGAGAGACCTTAAGGTAAGGGAGGACAGCAAATACTGTCCCTTACCTGGGCCTTGCTGGTGCTTGTGCCTGTCCCACTCGCTGCTGTCGACTCCATTGATGAGGCGCTTGCGATATCTCGTGGCTAAAACGCCTGTTCCGGACTCCAATAGCGCCTGTGCGCCGGACCGGAACCAGCTAAATAAGCACCAGCCCCGTCCCCCCCTTCTCCTCCTGCGCCTGCTCCGTAGGCCCCGCCCCCTTCCGGACGCCTCACTTCCGGCGGATGGAGCACAGCATGCCACCCCCAAGATGGCGGCGGCGTTTTCAAACAGCAGCAAGTGGACCGGCATACATTTCAAAAAAACAAGCCGGCCATTGCTGCTGTACACCGCCACCCAGGGGCAGAACCCACAGCAGTCTAGCTCCAGTGAGCACCATGAAGGAGGAGAAGGAGCCCAGCCATCAGCACCGTAGCATCGCTGTGGAATGGGAGGGACAGCTCCCCTGAGGTATGAAAAAAATGGTGGAGTAGGATCCTAGGCCCTCAGGATAGCACCTAAGAGCCCTGTCTCCCACGAAGTGTTCCCTCCGGAGGAAACACAAAAACTGACCATATGTGGGAAGGAGCCTCCTGTTTAAAGTTTGGTGGAAGAGGTGTTTCCTGTGGACAAAGGGAGGAGTCACTCTCTCAGGTGCTGTCCTGAAAGACGATTAGGGAAAAAAAATTGGCTGTGGGGTCCTGCCCGGCATCCGCATTGGCAACACCATCGCCATGGCTACGTTGGGAGAGTGGCGGCGTTGTTTCTTTGGTGACGGCGCCGCTGTCTCTCTGTCCCGACGGTATGGCTTCACTGGCTGTGAGGTAATTTCCGGTTCCGGATGGCAGCGTCATCGCCATGACCACGTGGGGCGGGTGGTGGCGCCGCCGCTTCCACAATGATGGGGGGGTGCAACAGCATTGGTGGATCCTCCGGACTCCAGCGGATGGGCCGAATCACGCCGGTCCTACCACACTGGTCCCGCCCACTGCTGGTTGAGTGACGCAGCGGTGGTTTTTCCGCATTGCGTCACATTTTGGCGCCTTTTTTGCAAATTATGGGGCTATTTAAGGCAAACGCCAGGGGCCCAGGGGATGTCTGCTCCATTTATGTCATTTGGGTCAAAGGGAACAGTGGCTTACACTGGAAAGGTGGACCTTATCTGTGCTGGACCAGGACTGGTGGTGGTCTGGAGAATCCAGCTTAGAGCACTTTATTTGAAGCCTTTTGTACATTTTTTTTTCTTTTTTTATATATTATAAAAAATGTAAAAAAAATTTCATATATATTTTAGATATATTTTTGTAATTATTTTCTTAGGTCCCTTATACCCTTCTCTCCGCCCAGATGCTTTTGGGGGTTTGAGACATTTTTGGTGGAGCATTTTCTTAATGAATCTTTACTCTTGGGCCCCTTTATGCGGTGGAAGACTGTGACCGTTCTGGGTGGTTTTGCCTAAAGTGGGGGAGCATCTCTATCCTGGATTAATAGGTTGACATGTAAGTAGATTTTCAGGGGAGCTATGCATACGCCTATTGATATGTATAAACAAACATTACTTTGTGTTTTCTCTGTATTGATTTCATATTCTGTGTTTTCAGAGAGTGGCTTCCCTGAGGAAGAATTTATATGCATTATTCGAAATGCGTCAGTTTTTCAACTACTTACCATTTAGAGCCATGATGTACCATATGTCTCTTTACTGAATTGTAGCTTGAAATTGCCACTCTCCAATTGTCATATATTTGTAAAACCTAAGTATTTCATTCTATGATTGTTTGTATCCTTCGTACAACCATCATTTTTAGATTTTTTGTAATAATAAATAATTAGGGCTGCAATTAATGATTATTTTCATAATCGATTAGTTGGCCGATTATTGTTTCGAATAATCGATTAATCGGTTAAAAAAAAAAAAGTGTGGTGTATAATTTAGTTAATATGTAAAGTTTAAAAAAAAAAAGGCAATTTATTCTTAAATATCTCTATACAGTGGTAAATATAAATAACCAACTATATGGTTAGGGAGCAAAATATTTAGCAAAGGGAAGACACATTGGAAGGAGATGCTGGTGCTGCTCACCCTGATAAGAAAAAGGAAATGGGAAGTTTTCCCCCATGAGGGTTTTTAGGCAGCTAGGTGTAGATAATGAGAAAAGTAAACGTTTGGTAAAAAGTAAAACATTTTTTCTCTTTATTGAAAAAATTAGTTGTTACATGAGTGTTAGGATGTGAGCTCAAACGGGAATATATTCATGCCAAATACATAAAATAGCAAACATAAGGGTCATATACAGCATATGATAATGACTATTGCATAACATTTCCTGACGCGTTTCGACCCATAGTGTTTGGGGTCTCTTCAGAGGATGAGTTTGCTAGAAAATAGAAATTTGTAATAATGTATATATCAAATTTGTTAAAAAACAAGATATAAAATATGTAAAAAAGGATGTTTAGTAACTCATAGTACATAGTTACCACTGCATTTAGAGATGCATCTCAGTCAGGAGGTCCCCCACATAGCTATCAGGCCATTCTGTGCGCCTCCATGTCAAATACCAAGAAGGGGACGAGGGTCTACTCAATGCGGCTTACAAGGAGTCACACGTAAACAGTTGTCCCCCACCGCAGCGTTCCAGAGGGGGAGAGGCCAGGACCTACGGCAATTACCAGAGCATTAGCTCATGGAGAACCCATATAAGTTAAAGGTTTATTATATTACCTATGTTTAACTAGACTATTGAATGGTCAGACATTATTAAAATAATCCATCATGAGTTTAAATAATTAGATGTATAGAGAGGAGAGTATTAGTAGTATTGGATTCTTGATGTGCAAAAAAAATGGGGGTGATGATAATATCAAAGATTTAATCAATAATGTGAATAGGCCAGAAATGGCCTCATCTGTGTACTCAAGGAATGACGTGGTGAGTGATGTCGTGTAAAGTGTGAAAAGAAATAAAGGGTTAAAAGAGTATGATTAGAAATGGTGTTGAAGGGGTTGTATAAAAACTAAATGGTTAAAAAAGAATAAATGAATGTAAGTGTTGTGTGCAGAGAGAATAACAGACGTGGTCATAAAAGGAGTAATGGACTGAGAGAAATATATAAAGAGAAATTATCATAGAGGGTGTAGGACTAATAAAGCTGATAATGAGAGGTAGATGGATATAGAAGATTGGGAGCTACTGCAATCTAACTTGATGTCTAAAAAATTAATGATGGATAGTTGTAACTTACTCTTAAGGTTCAAAGATAGAGGTCTGGCCGTCCAAGAAGAGTGTGAGAGGATCACTTTTTGATCGACCCTCGTCACCGGAATTATATTTAGCAAAATATTTAATCCACTCTGAGAATAACAGACAGAAGAGATATACCGTATTTATTGCCGTATAACACGCACCGGCGTATAACACGCACCCCAAGTTTAGGAGGGCATTTTAAGGAAAAAAAGTTTTAGGAGGGAAGTTTAGGGAAAAAAAAAACTTACATTTAAGCGTCATTTGCAGCCATGCCCAGCATCATTGCAGCCTTGCCCAGCGTCATTGCAGCCTTGCCCAGCGTCATTGCAGCCATGCCCAGCGTCATTGCAGCCATGCCCAGCGTCATTGCAGCCATGCCCAGCGTCATTGCAGCCATGCCCAGCGTCATTGCATCCTTGCCCAGGGTCATTGCAGCCATGCCCAGCGTCATTGCAGCCATGCCCAGCGTCATTGTACCTTGCCAGCGTCATTTGAAGTCCGGTCCGGGTTTAACTTTCCCGCCGCCAAGACTCTGTCACGCGCTCCGCCGAAAAAGACCGAGGCGCGGACGAAAAAGATTGAAGCGGCCCCGGAAAAGGCTGAGCCGACTGTTCAGCTCCGCTCGCGGTCCCGCCTCCCTGCTGTTTCCGGAGCGAGCGCAGGGAGGCGGGACTACGAACAGAGCCGAACAGTCTGCTCGGTCTATTCCGGCGCGGCTTCGGGTTTTTCGGCCGCAATTCGGTCTTTTTCGGCATCGCTCGCTATTTTTCGGCGGCGCTTGCCATTTTTGAATTTTTTTTTTGGGGTATCGGCGTATAACACGCACCCACGACTTTCCCCCGATTTTTAGGGGGGAAAAGTGCGTGTTATATGCCGATAAATACGGTACTTTTTTGGATTAAAAAACACAAATTGCTGCAAAAACGCATTACATGCTTTTTCGCAGCTTCTTCATTGAAGTATATTGAACCAAAAAAGGACAGTTTTGCGTAAAAAAAAAAAAAAAAAAAAAAAGGTGCCTGACCCTTTCCAAACAGCAGTGGCTGAAAAAAGCATAGATGTGAAAGTGTCCCATAGGAAACCATGTAAATGAACTGTAGTGAGTTTCTGCAAAAAGCACCAAAAACACACAGATGTGAACCAGGCCTGAGATGTTTAGTAACATAATGGGGGTTAAAACAATGAAAATTAGCCCTTTATAGTACAAAAAAAAAAAAAATCTGATAATCACTACTGTAGGGGTTCATTTTTTTTACTGTAGAACTGTGAAAGTAATATTTACAGTAGCGATTATTTGCTTTTTTTGTACTATAAAGGGCTATATTTAGTTTTTTTTAACCCCATTATGTTACTGGCCGATCATGACTGATGACTTCAGTAGAGCAGCACGATTCTGGCCAAAATGAGAATCACTATTTTTTTGCTTAGAATAAAAAGATCATGATTCTCACGGTGTAACGGTGTAAAATCTTTTACATTATACAAAAAAAAAATTGGGCTAACTTTAAGTTTAACTTAACTTTGGGCTAACTTTACTGGTTAGTTTTTTTTTTTTAATTCATTAACCCCTTCACTACCCGCCCATAGTCATATAATGCCCACAAGGTGGATCTCCCATCCTGGGTGGGCGTCATATGACGTCCTCCCATTCCCGGCCGCCTAGGGTCGCGGCGTCGCTCGGGACCCGGTGCGCGTGCCTGTCGGCCGTGATGTCCGCCGGGCACCTGCGATTGCCCGTTAAAACAGCGGGACCGTGGAGCTGTGTGTGTAAACACACAGCTCCACGTTCTGTCAGTGGCGAGGAGACCGATCATGTGATCCCAGTACGGAGGAACACCGATCGTCTCCTCCCCTTGTGAGTCCCCTCCCCCCACAGTTAGAATCACTACCTCAGGGAACATATTAACCCCTGCAGCGGCCCCTAGTGTTAACCCCTTCCCTGCCAGTCACATTTACACAGTAATCAATGCAATTTTATAGCAACGATCGCTGTGTAAATGTGAATGGTCTCAAAAATGTGTCAAAAGTGTCCGAAGTGTCCGCCGCAATGTCGCAGTCATGGAAAAAAATCGCAGATCGCCGCCATTACTAGTAAAAAAAAAAAAATGCAATTAATCTATCCCCTATTTTGTAGACGCTATAACTTTTGCGCAAACCGATCAATATACGCTTATTGCAATTTTTTTTTTTTTTTTAAATGGGATATTTATTATAGCAAAAAGTAAAAAATATTGTTTTTTTTTTCAAAATTGTCGCTCTTCTTTTGTTCATAGCGCAAAAAAAATAAAAACCGCAGAGGTGATCAAATACCACCAAAAGAAAGCTTTATTTGTGGGAAAAAAAATTTGTTTGGGTGTAATGTCGCACGACCGCGCAATTGTTAGTTAAAGCGACGCAGTGCCGAATCGCAAAAAGTGCTCTGGTAAGGAAGGGGGTAAAAATCGCCCGATGCTGAAGCGGTTAAAGTGTAATTTTTTTCCCAAACGGCTTCAGCAGAGCAGAGAGAATTCTCTGCATAGAAAGAATCAAGAAATATTTTGTCAAGATCGCAAGGGGGGGAAAAATCGCAATCACCACGTCACCTGCCACACGTTACAGATTGTCACTTACCACGTCACGGATTGTCACTTGCCACATGTTATGGATTGTCACTTGCTGTGTCACTTTCCTGCTGTGTCACAGAGTCAGGCAGCAGATTATCAGTCAGGCAGCAAAGAGATAATATCATATCTCTGCTTACTGGTTGCCTGCACAGTGAGGGGGGAACTCCACTGCAGGGATGCAGGGCGGGCGCCGGGCGGTGAGAGATGACGTCATCTCTCTACTCCCCCGCTCACCAGCTCCCCGATCGGCCAGCCCGCTGACACCCGTACTCTCACCCGCAGACCCGCCCGCGCTGTTAACCCGTGGACCCGCCTGCGCTGGTAACCCGCTTAGCCGCCCGAGGACCCGCGGAGCCACCCGCTCTCACCGGGCCCCACTTGGCTGCGGGCCCCATAGCGCCCGCGTGTGTTGCTATGGCGGTAGTTCCGCCACTGTCTGCACTGCACTGTAGTATATACTATGCACTGAACTATATACTCTGCACTGCAGTATAATATACACTCTGCACTGCACAGTAGTGTATACTATGCACTGCGTTATATACTCTACACTGACTGCACTGTATTATGTATTATACACTGCCTACACTGTCATATATATATATATATATATATATACATATATATATATATTTACTACACTGTAATATATATTCTACACTGACTGTACTGTAGTATATATTCACACTAACTGCACCGTAATATATATTCTACACTGCATGCACTCTATACATAATACTACACTAACTACATGCTCTATCCACTAACTAACCTGCCTACGCTATCTCCACTCCCACACACTGCAGCCGAGTAAGCAGCCTTATATAGTGTGGGGCGTGGACTTAGCACCTGAACCATGATTGGCCAAAGGCACCCTGCCTTCGACCAATTATGGCTCTCACAGCACATCGTGCTGTGATTGTCCGAAGCATACAGGTCAGGTGCATGCTTTGGCCAATCAGCAGCCATCGATCTTAAGCTGCCGCAAGTGCCCCATATGTGTTTTGTTCTACAAACAAACGAACACCCAATGTTCAAGCCCATCCCTATTGACCACGAACCCTGCGGCCATGTTATTCTCACTGATGCTGGGCTCGGAACATTTTCTACCTCCACTGGCCACAATCCGCCCCCCCCTAAAGTCTGAGAGACTGTGAACAAGCCCTTTGTTTGAAAAGTTTGGAGACCCTTGGTCTAGAGAGTGAAGTGATGGGGAGTACAGAATGAACAGCTTAGTGTACAGGGTGCAGCAGTGTAGAGTGTAGCTCAAATACCACAGTGTACAGGGTGGAGTGGTGTGGAGTACAGACTGTACAGCCCAATGTGCACAGTGTGGGGTATTGCACATACAGTACAGTGTGCTGAGATGAGCAGTGTGGAGTATACAACATATAGCACATAGGGTGACCGCGCGTCCCGGATTGCCGGGGAAAGTCCTGCATCTTGGAGGTCTGTCCCGGGTCCAGGGCACCTTCATTCCGGGACAATACAGTGTCCCAGAATGAAATTTACATGGCCGATGCAGCCTTTCACGATTCTGTGGCCATGTCTGTCTGTCTCCTCTTCCGGCTCTCATGCCCCACCAACGATTTCATCCTATCAGCACAGAGCATGGGGGCGGGAGGAGCGGGAGATTTGCACAGACAACGGGATTGGCGGAGTCTTTTCATAACAGCTCCTCCCGCCCCCCTGCTCTGCTCTGCTGATAGGCAGGGTCGTCTTTGCCCTCAGGGTAGTAGAGGGTGATTGGTTGGAGGAGTGGGGCTGGCAGTCGGGTAGTAGTAAGGTGGATGGAGGTGTAGGTCGGGATAGCGGTGCTGGCTCCCTGTCAGACGTGCAGTGTACGGCGGATCCTGGTGATCGGTGCTCTCTCACTGCTCGTCTCTCGTGACTGAAATGGGGGCGGGGTGCTGCCTGTGTCTGTGACCCTGAGTCCCTCCCGTGCTTCCCAGGCCTCGGGTCCCTCCTCGGTGCTCGCTCACCCCCAGCTGCTCCTCCCTGATTGTCTCCCCCAGCTCTAAACCCAGGTCCCTCTGACCGTTCCAGGCTATCAATGTCCAGGGCCCCCTCTGACACTGTCCTCTGCCCTCTACTCCTCCATTGAACCCTGTGTGGGAGCCCTCTCTTCTTCCTGTACCTCCCATCTACCCTGCACCCCTCACCCCTCTACTGTACAGAACCCCCAAGGAGCTTACAATCTAAGCTCCCGAACTCACATTCATACACATACTAGGGCCAATGTACCTCCCAGCATGTCTTTGTAGTGTGGGAGGGAACTGGATTACCTGGAGGAAACCCACACAGGCGCAGGGAGAACATGCAAACTCCAGGCAGGTGATGCTGTGGTTGGGAATTGAAGCGACCCCGGTGCTGCCAGGCAGAAGAGCTAACCACCTAATTCCTCTAACTTGTGGTGGGATTGCAGCTTCTTGTTGTATGTTTCTGTACAATGTAACAGCTCCTATGCTGCACTGCATGTGGATTAGGCTGGACTCATAGGAACATCTTAGTCTCCCAAAGACAAGCAGTTACTCATTGGGCCATTTTATATTCAAATTTCTTTAAAAAGCCAAAAGAGAGAAATGAGAGCGAAAAGAGAATAGTTTGTATAGAGAGGGAAGATGGTGGGAGGAACGGCGGTGCTGGGGGAACTACTTGGAGGATATTAATGGATAGAAATCTGCTGATAGAGCTGGTGCCGGTTTGGGCACCGGAATGTGGAAGCCTATAGATTGTGGGAGGAGCTTCTAAAGGGGATTTATTAACCACTTGACCACTGGGCACTTAACCCTTAATAACCAGACCAATTTTCAGCTTTCGGTGCTCTCACATTTTGAATGACAATTACTCAGTCATACAACACTGTACCCATATGAAATTTTTGTCCTTTTTTTCACACAAATAGAGCTTTCTTTTGGTGGTATTTAATCACTGTTGGGTTTTTTATTTTTTGCGCTATAAAAGAAAAAAGACTGAAAATTCGGTAAAAAAAATAATTTTCCTTTGTTTCTGTTATAAAATTTAGCAAATTTGTAATTTTTCTTGATAAATTTTGGCCAAAATTTATACTGCTA
>CM053035.1:155563096-155684854 GCA_028564925.1 Lithobates sylvaticus | reverse complement strand
TTTTATTGGTTTGAGCATTACTTTCATTTGAGCCCAGTCTTGCCACACAAATTTACTCCAGCCCTGAGAAATCCTCTTTTATTGTTCAGTTAGAAAGATCTTGACAAAGTGCTGAAAACTTTGTCAAAAACGCCCCCTTGCTGTGAGTGACAGGTGATTTACATATCTCATGCACTAGCCTAAAAGAGGCACATCCTGTGTAATTATAAAAAAATGAGAAATCCACTTCTCCCCCACATAACAAATCCTGTGATCAATGTATCCTCAGACACACACACTGCACTATAACAATCATCAGATCACTGCATGTTCTACTCTGCCCAACTCTGACTACATACATCTCCCCTATATTCTTCTTGCTGTTCACTCGAGAATACATTTATTTTCACTCTGGTCTGTGGATCTGTGGTCTGTGCCGCCCCTCCACCACATAACAAATCCTGGTAATGGAAAGGAATGTTGCAACTGTGATCGGGTGACCTCAGACACACACACTGCACTATAACAATCATCAGATCACTGGATGTTCTACTCTGCCCAGCTCTGACTACATACATCTCCCCTATATTCTTCTTGCTGTTCACTGCAGAATGCATTTCCCTTCACCCTGGTCTGTGGATCACATCCCATGATGAGAAACATCCAGTCAAAACACAGTAAAGGCAGCCAATCCTGGGAGAGCTGGAGGGGAGGGGGATGTGAATTGTGAACTTTTTACACAGGATGTGCCTGTCTCAGGCTAGTGCATGAGATATGTAAATCACCTGTCACTCACAGCAAGGGGGCGTTTATGACAAAGTTTTCAGCACTTTGTCAAGATCTTTCTAACTGAACAATAAAAGAGGATTTCTCAGGGCTGGAGTAAATCTGTGTGGCAAGACTGGGCTCAAATGAAAGGAAATCTTATTCTCTACATTATGACATCAAAAAAAACATACACTTGGGTTTACATCAACTTTAACATGGATTCATATAACAAGCTTCATACAATGAAAACAGTAAAAAAAGATGTACCAGTGCCAAAAAAATGTGAATCATACAGGTTGTATCCAAGATGAAAATACATAGGAAGACACAATCAGAAGGCATTTAACCAACATCGTCACAGGGGTTAACTGAAACATTTGAAATCAGTTATAGTACAATGAGGTCAGAGAATTCATTATTCACCTGGAGGTAGTGGAGAGTAAATAGAGTGGAGAGATTATTGGACGATCGCTCCAAAAGCGTTATTTTTTTTTTCAGATTTTCTCATTATGTGTACTAGGCATAAGTAATAGGACAATCTAAAATTATAGAGGGGATTTTCATAGAGCAGGTAGGCTTTTTATTGCAGAAGAGACGTGCAATGTTTCTACTGAAATGCAATGTCTCTCCCTATTATGATAAAAGAATAAAAAAAAAAATGCCCAAGAACAGCAATAATAAGAGGAAACGAGAGAAAAAGAAGGCGCATCATGGGGGGGGGGGGGTTCGAACCAGTATTTAAGGGCAGATCAATCGGCAAGGTAGGCATTCCTATTATGCCAGAAGTTAGTAAAATCCACCCAGTTGAACCACGTCTTCCTAAATTTCTCACTTTGTCTACGTTTTACAATAAGGTTTTCTGTGGTGTATAGAGCTTTTGAGAATCACATAGCCAGGGTAAAGTGGAAGGCAAGCTGTTTCCATTTAAGTGGGATACAAGGTCTTGGCGCATTGTTTAATAAGGAGTGTTTGTATCCCTTCCTATAAAGATGGCTCAGATGTTGCAAGGAGGCAGCAGGATTGTTTCCAAGGTCGTTGTCTGAGTTTTTTGGTAGGAGCTTACACTACAACTCAGAACCTTCAAAAGGAAGGGTAGCTCCAAGAAATGTGAAGAACGGTAAACATTTTATGTCACAATCTGTATATACAGTATATATATCCTTAAGTTCTGTGCATTATATGATTGGTTCCATCGCTCGCTTTTATAACTGGAGATAATAGGAGAGGATTTTCATTCATAACTATGGTTTAATTATGGAAAGCATAATTACTATCACCTTGGTTACTGCATGTTCCCTTTATGTTATTAAAATCAATTAGCAAAAAGGAAGTAGCATCGCTGTGTCACTTCCAAAATAACAAAGGACGACTCTTATTTTGGGATTTATCCAAGAGTAATTATATCACACAGCATGGAATTTAATCTGCAGCCTATTAAAAGAACAACATAATGAAGGGCGTGCTTTGAAATTTACACCAGCAGCAGAATGGCTGATGGATTTCGGCAATCCCGGTGACACTGGTGATCAGGACAATTAGAGAGTAAATCTCACTCACGGGGACGACGACAACAAAAAAAAAAACATAACCAAAAATCCAACCCCTCACCACTGCATACAAATAAAAAAAATAAAAAAAAGGTGTATCCTTTAACCACTTAAGCCCCGGACCATTTTGCTGGCCAAAGACCAGAGCACTCTTTGCGTTTCGGCACTGCAACGCTTTAACTGACAATTACGTGGTCGCGCGATGTGGCTCCCTCACAAAATTTACGTCCTTGTTTTTCCCACAAATAGAGATTTCTTTTGGTGGTATTTGATCACCTCTGCGTTTTTTTTTGTTTGCGCTATAAATGAAAATTTTGAAAAAAAAAAACACATTATTTTTTACTTTTTGCTATAATAAATATCCCCAAAATATATATATATATCATTTTTTTTTCCCTCAGTTTAGGGCGATATGTATTCTTCTACATATTTTTGGTAACAATCACAATAAGCGTTTATTGATTGGTTTGCGCAAAAGTTATAGCGTCTACAAAATAGGGGATAGTTTTATGGCATTTTTATTCATTGTTTTCTTTTTTTTTACTAGTAATGGCAGCGATTTTTATCGTGACTGCAACATTATGGCGGACACATCGGACAATTTTGACACATTTTTGGGACCATTGGCATTAATGCAGCGATCAATGCTAAAAAATTGCATTGATTACTGTAAAAATGTCACTGGCAGTGAAGGGGTTAACCACTAGGTGGTGCTGTATGGGTTAAGTGTGTCCTAGGGAGTGATTCTAACTATGGGGGGAGGGCTGTGTGTGACACGACACTGATCAGAGCTCCCAATTACAGGGAGCTGTGATCAGTGAGAGTGTCATTAGGCAGAACGGGGAGATGTTTACATTAGAATCTCCCCGTTCTTCCTCATTATGTGACAATCGCGGGTATCCCTGCGGACATTGAGTCCACGGGACCCGCGATCCCGCTCACGGAGCTCCCGGCCGCCTCTTAAAGGGCAATGTACAGGTACGTTAATCTGCCTGTACGTGCCCTTCTGCCGCAGTATTTCTGCGTGAGGCGCTCGGCAAGCGGTTATTAACCACTTGCAATACACCTAACTGGGAAAATACATCATTACTTTGATGTTAAATACCGGAGTTATGGCTAAAGCTAGATGCTATAACCCCGATATATTTTTTTCCTTGTGGCCCAAGCAGCTTTCTTGTGGTTCCCAGACTTACCAGGCTGATCGGTAGCTCCGGGAACCCATCCAGGGCTGGCGTAGGCTAGGCATAGAGAAGGAAAGATGGCCTTCGCTCATCTCTATGCCCTAGAAGGACCTGAGCGACGTCCACTTCTGGTTTCCGGCCACATGTAAACAAGGCCATTTTTTTTTTTTTTTTATTAAAGCAAAAGATCAAACGTTTTTTTTAATCTTTTGCTCTTAAGGGTAGAGGAGAGATTTAGGGTCTCTCCATAATCATAAACTGTCATGCTGTATTGTTATCGCAAGGGATGTTTACATTTCCTGCAATAGCAATAAGGCCCCTTTCACACCGGGGCGGGGAGCCGCGGTGACGGTAAAGCAGCGCTATATTTAGCGCTGCTTTACCGTCGTTTTAACCGCGGTTTTCGGCCGCTCGCGGTGCGGTTTTTACCCCCCGCGAGCGGCCGAAAAAGGGTTAAAGACCCCCGCAGAGCGCCGCCGTAGGTGTCCCATTCTAATCAATGGGAAGGAGCGGTATAGGAGCGGTGAACACACCGCTCCTATCCCGCTCCAAAAGATGCTGCTAGCAGGACTTTTTTTGTCATCCTGCTAGCGCACCGCTCCAGTGTGAAAGCCCGCCGGCTTTCACACTGGAGTTAAAGGGGCCGGATTTTTTCATGCGGTGAACAGGCGCTATTTTTAGCACTGTACCGCATGAAAAACGCCCCGGTGTGAAAGGGGCCTAAATGTGATCAAAACATTTTTTTAAAGGTGCAAAAATGTAAAAAATTGTATAAAATAAATTACATTTTTTTTTTCAAAGCGGCCTGTCCCCGCATGCACACGCACAGTGGTGAACGCATATGTAGGTCATGCCCACATATGTAAACGGTGTTAACACCACACATGTGAGGTATTGCCATGAACATATAAACTAGAGCAATAATTCTAGCACAATACATCCTCTGTAAACTGGTAACCTGTGGACATTTTTAAACTAACATCATCTTTTATATTATACAAAAAAATTGGGGTATATATTATGTTTTGTTTTTTTATTCATTGAAGTGTATTTTTTCCAAAAAATTGCATTTGAAAAACCACTGTGCAAAAACTATGTGACAAAAAAAATTGCAACAACCGCCATTTTAGTCTCTAGGGTCTCTGCTAAAAAAAAATATATATATATAGTGCTTGGGGGTTCTGATTTTCTAGCCCAAAATTACAATTTTTTACAGAGAAAGGTCTGCTCAGCAAGTGGGTAATGTAAGGTAGAGGTGTGTAGTTTCCCTCTCTGGCCACAAGATTGAGACAGGATTAATAAGCACTTAGAGGTAATGCCAGCCCTGGGGCACTTTGGGTAGGGGGGGTAGAATATAAATAGCTTTAGTCGCCAGTGTTCGGTGTTGATGGAAAGTACTAAGGACCAAGCTACAAAAAGATATATCCCTTACTATAATTCTGGGGGGGAGCAGGCAAGGAGAGAAGTAGGACTTTATGACCTATGCACATCCCTGTCAATGGATGCAGAATAATGGGCAACCCCTGCAAGGTATGGGCTGCTCCTCAATACAGTTTTTTTCTCTCTATTATTATTGTTTTTAACTGAAAATTTGCCCCTCTCCTGGGATGACTGAAGTTGTCACTGGCAAACTGTTAAGAGTAGAATAAGACCCCTTTCAAACTGAGGCGCTTTACAGGCGTTTTTGCGCTAAAAATAACGCCTGTAAAGCACCTCTTTAGCCACCCCAGTGTGAAAGTCTGAGTGCTTTCACACTGGGGCGGTGCGCTTGCAAGACAGGAAAACAAGTCCTGCAAGCAGCATCTTTGAGGTGGTGTGGGAGCCGTGTATACACCGCTCCTCCACCGCCCCTGCCAATTGGAATGAATGGGCAGTACTGCCGAAGTGCCTACATAGCACTTCAGCAGTGCCACAAACCGGGCACTTTTAACCCTTTATTCTGCAGCTAGTGGGGGTTAAAAGTGCCCTGCTAGCAGCCGAATAGCACCGCTGTAGTATCACATTTTGCTGCCTATCACACAATGCTACGGAAGTGACGTTGCGGGCAGAAATTTCGTACTGCGCATGCGCGAAGCGTTCCAAACACTCGCGCCGTGCGGTCCAAATGATTTTTGGCAGTACAGTTCAGCGAAACCATCAGATAATGTCACGGAAGTGACATTACAGACAACACAAACACTGGGCTGTGCGTTCCAACACTAATTCCTTCCTTGTTACCCAGTATCATTTTTTACCAACCATGCTGAGCTACCTGTTTTGATAGATCCTGCAATGCTGGGACTTGTAGTGCCTATAATCGATCCTGCAATGCTGGGACTTGTAGTGCCTATAATCAATCCTGCAATGCTGGGACTTGTAGTGCCTATAATCGATCCTGCAATGCTGGGACTTGTAGTGCCTATAATCGATCCTGCAATGCTGGGACTTGTAGTGCCTATAATCAATCCTGCAATGCTGGGACTTGTAGTGCCTATAATCGATCCTGCAATGCTGGGACGAGAAATATTATGCTCTCGAGCGGGCGGGCGGAGAGGTGGTTAAACGTCAGGAACAGCCCAGCCCACCACCCTAAAAAAAAAAAAAAACGCAAATTGCGCATGCGCAAATCTTATGTATGTCCAGAGTCCAGAAAAATTATGGACTCGAGGGGGCGGGCGGACAGAGCGGAGCTTAGAGAGGGGGCGGGACCCTGTACATAGCACTGAGTCCAAGTACAGTACATTGTTCTGCCATCAATTACGCTGCCACTGTGCCCAGCAAACGCCTCACTGTGCCCGTCAAACGCAGCCACTCCGCCCATCAAACGCCTCACTGTGCCCGTCAAACGCTGCCACTCCGCCCGTCAAACGCCTCACTGTGCCCGTCAAACGCCTCACTGTGCCCGTCAAACGCCTCACTGTGCCCAGCAAACGCCTCACTGTGCCCGTCAAACGAAGCCACTCCGCCCATCAAACGCCTCACTGTGCCCGTCAAACGAAGCCACTCCGCCCATCAAACGCCTCACTGTGCCCGTCAAACGCTGCCACTCCGCCCGTCAAACGCCTCACTGTGCCCGTCAAACGCCTCACTGTGCCCGTCAAACGCCTCACTGTGCTCGTCAAACACAGCCACTGCGCCCATCAAACACCTCACTGCACCCAGCAAACACCTCACTGCACCCAGCAAACGCAGCCACTGTGCCCATCAAATGCCTCACTGCGCCCATCAAACACCTCACTGCGCCCATCAAACACCTCACTGCACCCAGCAAACGCAGCCACTGTGCCCGTCAAATGCCTCACTGCGCCCATCAAACACCTCACTGTGCCCGTCAAACGCCTCACTGCGCCCATCAAACACCTCACTGCACCCAGCAAACGCTGCCACTGTTCCCTTCAAACGCAGCCACTGTGCCCATCAAACGCCTCACTGTGCCCGTCAAACGCCTCACTGCGCCCGTCAAACACCTCACTGCACCCAGCAAATGCCTCACTGTGCCCGGCAAACGCCTCACTGCACCCAGCAAACGCAGCCACTGTGCCCGTCAAACGCAGCCACTGTGCCCATCAAACGCCTCACTATGCCCATCAAACACCTCACTGTGCCCGTCAAACGCCTCACTGCGCCCGTCAAACACCTCACTGCACCCAGCAAACGCTGCCACTGTGCCCTTCAAACGCAGCCACTGTGCCCCTCAAACGCCTCACTGCGCCCAGCAAACACCTCACTGTGCCCGTCAAACGCCTCACTGTGCCCAGCAAACACCTCACTGTGCCCGTCAAATGCCTCACTGCAACCATCAAACACCTCACTGCACCCAACAAATGCCTCACTGCGCCCATCAAACACCTCACTGCACCCAGCAAACGCTGCCACTGTGCCCTTCAAACGCCTCACTGCGCCCAGCAAACGCCTCACTGTGCCCATCAAAGGCAGCCACTGTACCCAAAAATTGCCGCCACTGTGCCATCAAACGCAGCTACTATACCCATCAATTGCTGCCAGATTGTCAAGCCGCAGCTGTGCTCCCTGGGGGTATGCTGATGAGGGACCTGCATGTCATGGTAAGTGAGACCATCCCATATCCCACTCCATCTTCCCCTAGGACAGGGACACCCCCCCCCCCTGAGGACAGGGACCCCTCCCCCCTCTGAGGACAGGGATCCCCTCCCCCCAAGACAGAAACCCCCTTCTCCCCCCTGAGGACAGGGATCCTATCTCACCTGGGGGCAGGAACTCCATCTCCCCTGGCAACAGGGACTTCATCTCACCTAGGGACCCCATCTTCCCTGGGGATCAGGACCCCACCTCCCCTAAGAACAGGAACCTGATCACCCTGTGTGTGCCAACCTCACTGCCCTGCCTGCCATGTGTCCTTTGTGAGGGCCCTCCTGTGACAGCTCTTATCAGGACTTCATCCCACTGTGTGATCTCCTACATGACTGATCCCTCTGTGTGCACCCCTTACACGGGGAACCCCTCTGTTTGCTCCCCCTACATGTCTGCATACTCTGACCACCACCTGTACCATTTCCACATCCTCTGACTGCCTCCTGTATCCTGTGCACATGTTCCGACCACCTCTTGTACCATGTCTGCAGCCTCTAACCACTTCCTGTATCCTGTCCGCAGCCTCTAACCATCTCTTGTATCCTGTCTGCAATCTCTGACTATCTCTTGTCTTTTAACGTATCTGCAGTCTCTTAGGGGGGTCTGGAGAGGAATCAAGAGTGAGATCACCGCCGGGATTGGGATTACGGGAGGAGTCAGACGTGTATGGACTGTGGAGAAGAGACTATAGAATAAAAACCAGAACCACCAACCTGGAGCCGTCTAACTGAGCCCTGCACGCTGCACCGGAGAGGAGGTCAGTGACAGCGCCGTCAGGCCAGTCTGAGGGGGGGGGGGGGTTAATACGATTATGTAAGAGGGCACTGATATAAAGTTTCCCCTCATCTCGGTAACACCCCCCCCCCCTCTTACCTTACTGTATTCACTCTGTGGAAGGTGGTCTCTGGTAACCAGAGTCCCCCCCCCCACACACATCACATTTCCTGGCATTCCCCTTTACATCAGAGTCCGCAGGATTCTTCCCCCTTACAGTGCAAGGGAACTCAGATGTAAAGGAAAATGCTGCAGAGCATGATCTAAGGAGGAACTCTGATTGATGTAAGGGGTGCTCTGGTCACCAGAGACCACCTTATATCAGAGTCCACTGCATTCCCATTTACATCAGAGTTCCCACTTTCATCAGGGTCTGCGGCATTGCCCTTTACATCAGTGTTCCCCTTTACATCAGGGTTCGCAGAGTTCCCCCTGTAAGATTAGAAGGGATGGAGGCCCAGAGACATGTCCAGAGAACACAGAGGATACATGGGATAGATTAGAAGGGATAGAGGCCCAGAGACATGTCCAGAGTACACAGAGGATACATGGGATAGATTAGAAGGGATGGAGGCCCAGAGACATGTCCAGGGTACACAGAGGATACATCGGATAGATTAGAAGGGATAGAGGCCCAGAGACATGTCCAGAGAACACAGAGGATACATGGGATAGATTAGATGGGATGGAGGCCTCCTCTGTTTTCCCTGGACATCCATCCCTTCTAATCTATCCCATGTATCCTCTGTGTACTCTGGACATGTCTCTGGGCCCCCATCCCTTCTAATCTATCCCATGTATCCTCCGTGTACCCTGGACATGTCTCTGGGACTCCATTAATTCTAATCTATCCCATGTATCCTCCGTGTTCTCTGGACATGACTCTGGGCCTCCATCCCTTCTAATCTATCCCATGTATCCTCTGTGTACTCTGGACAAGTCTCTGGGCCTCTATCCCTTCTAATCTATCCCATGTATCCTCTGTGTACCTTGGACATGTCTCTGGGCCTCCATTACTTCTAATCTATCCCATGTATCCTCTGTGTACTCTGGACATGTCTCTGGGCCTCCATCCCTTCTAATCTATCCCATGTATCCTCTGTGTACTCTGGACATGTCTCTGGGCCTCCATCCCTTCTAATCTATCCCATGTATCCTCTGTGTACTCTGGACATGTCTCTGGGCCTCCATCCCTTCTAATCTATCCCATGTAGGGATGGGCCCGGTGCTCGATGCGAACCCACGTTCGCATCGAGCACCGGGCGTTGGCTCGCTCGGCGAGCCCAGAACTATTTTGGCCGCTCGCATCACGTTCGTGTGATGCGAGCGGCCCCGCAATGCATTGCGGCCGGCGCGGCCGACGCAGTGCATTGCTGGCTGATGATTGGCCAAGCATGCACTGTGACCCCGCATGCTTGGCCAATCACAGCCCCGGAAACTCGAAGAGCCATAATTGGCTACAGGCAGGACGCCTGTAGCCAATTACAGCTCAGGGGCTGTAGTACACGCCCCCCCTATAAAACGCCGCCACGCCGTCTGCGCCGGTCACATGCTGTTCCGGCGCAGATTGAGCAGGCTGATTCTGTGACACTCTGCTGCATTTAGATAGTTAGAGAGATTCACTTACAGAGATTGAGTTAGATAGATTCAGTTACAAAGATTGATTGAGAAAGAGGGGCTTGTAGTGTGCTCGTGGCAGGCAGGCAGAGCTACTATATTTTGTTACCAGAAGCACCTATAGGACTTGTAGTGTGTTCGTGGCAGGCAGGCAGAGCTCCTATATTTTGTTACCAGAAGCACCTATAGGACTTGTAGTGTGTTCGTGGCAGGCAGGCAGAGCTCCTATATTTTGTTACCAGAAGCACCTATAGGACTTGTAGTGTGTTCGTGGCAGGCAGGCAGAGCTCCTATATTTTGTTACCAGAAGCACCTATAGGACTTGTAGTGTGTTCGTGGCAGGCAGGCAGAGCTCCTATATTTTGTTACCAGAAGCACCTATAGGACTTGTAGTGTGTTCGTGGCAGGCAGGCAGAGCTCCTATATTTTGTTCCCAGAGGCACCTATAGGACTTGAAGTGTGTTAGTCCCATTACACACACAGAGCTATATTTTCTTCCCAGAAGCACCTATAGGACTTGAAGTGTGTTAGTCCCATCACACACACAGAGCTATATTTTCTTCCCAGAAGCACCTATAGGACTTGAAGTGTGTTAGTCCCATCACACACACAGAGCTATATTTTGTTCCCAGAGGCACCTATAGGACTTGAAGTGTGTTAGTCCCATTACACACACAGAGCTATATTTTCTTCCCAGAAGCACCTATAGGACTTGAAGTGTGTTAGTCCCATTACACACACAGAGCTATATTTTCTTCCAGAAGCACCTATAGGACTTGAAGTGTGTTAGTCCCATTACACACACAGAGCTATATTTTCTTCCCAGAAGCACCTATAGGACTTGAAGTGTGTTAGTCCCATCACACACACAGAGCTATATTTTCTTCCCAGAAGCACCTATAGGACTTGAAGTGTGTTAGTCCCATTACACACACAGAGCTATATTTTGTTCCCAGAAGCACCTATAGGACTTGAAGTGTGTTAGTCCCATCACACACACAGAGCTATATTTTCTTCCCAGAAGCACCTATAGGACTTGAAGTGTGTTAGTCCCATTACACACACAGAGCTATATTTTCTTCCAGAAGCACCTATAGGACTTGAAGTGTGTTAGTCCCATTACACACACAGAGCTATATTTTCTTCCCAGAAGCACCTATAGGACTTGAAGTGTGTTAGTCCCATCACACACACAGAGCTATATTTTCTTCCCAGAAGCACCTATAGGACTTGAAGTGTGTTAGTCCCATTACACACACAGAGCTATATTTTGTTCCCAGAAGCACCTATAGGACTTGAAGTGTGTTAGTCCCATCACACACACAGAGCTATATTTTCTTCCCAGAAGCACCTATAGGACTTGAAGTGTGTTAGTCCCATCACACACACAGAGCTATATTTTCTTCCCAGAAGCACCTATAGGACTTGAAGTGTGTTAGTCCCATCACACACACAGAGCTATATTTTGTTCCCAGAGGCACCTATAGGACTTGAAGTGTGTTAGTCCCATTACACACACAGAGCTATATTTTCTTCCCAGAAGCACCTATAGGACTTGAAGTGTGTTAGTCCCATTACACACACAGAGCTATATTTTCTTCCCAGAAGCACCTATAGGACTTGAAGTGTGTTAGTCCCATTACACACACAGAGCTATATTTTCTTCCCAGAAGCACCTATAGGACTTGAAGTGTGTTAGTCCCATCACACACACAGAGCTATATTTTGTTCCCAGAAGCACCTATAGGACTTGAAGTGTGTTAGTCCCATTACACACACAGAGCTATATTTTGTTCCCAGAAGCACCTATAGGACTTGAAGTGTGTTAGTCCCATTACACACACAGAGCTATATTTTCTTCCCAGAAGCACCTATAGGACTTGAAGTGTGTTAGTCCCATTACACACACAGAGCTATATTTTGTTCCCAGAAGCACCTATAGGACTTGAAGTGTGTTAGTCCCATTACACACACAGAGCTATATTTTGTTCCCAGAAGCACCTATAGGACTTGAAGTGTGTTAGTCCCATCACACACACAGAGCTATATTTTCTTCCCAGAAGCACCTATAGGACTTGAAGTGTGTTAGTCCCATCACACACACAGAGCTATATTTTCTTCCCAGAAGCACCTATAGGACTTGAAGTGTGTTAGTCCCATCACACACACAGAGCTATATTTTGTTCCCAGAGGCACCTATAGGACTTGAAGTGTGTTAGTCCCATTACACACACAGAGCTATATTTTCTTCCCAGAAGCACCTATAGGACTTGAAGTGTGTTAGTCCCATTACACACACAGAGCTATATTTTCTTCCCAGAAGCACCTATAGGACTTGAAGTGTGTTAGTCCCATCACACACACAGAGCTATATTTTGTTCCCAGAAGAACCTATAGGACTTGAAGTGTGTTAGTCCCATTACACACACAGAGCTATATTTTCTTCCCAGAAGCACCTATAGGACTTGAAGTGTGTTAGTCCCATCACACAGAGCTCCTCTATTTTCTTTGCAGAAGCACCCATAGGACTTCTAGTGTGTTAGTGGCATCACACAGAGCTCCTATATATTCTTCTCAGCAGCACCCACAGGACTTCTAGTGTGTTAGTGGCATCACACAGAGCTCCTCTATTTTCTTTGCAGAAGCACCCACAGGACTTCTAGTGTGTTAGTGGCATCACACAGAGCTCCTCTATTTTCTTTGCATAAGCACCCACAGGACTTCTAGTGTGTTAGTGGCATCACACAGAGCTCCTCTATTTTCTTTGCAGAAGCACCCATAGGACTTCTAGTGTGTTAGTGGCATCACACAGAGCTCCTATATATTCTTCTCAGCAGCACCCACAGGACTTCTAGTGTGTTAGTGGCATCACACAGAGCTCCTCTATTTTCTTTGCATAAGCACCCACAGGACTTCTAGTGTGTTAGTGGCATCACACAGAGCTCCTCTATTTTCTTTGCATAAGCACCCACAGGACTTCTAGTGTGTTAGTGGCATCACACAGAGCTCCTCTATTTTCTTTGCATAAGCACCCACAGGACTTCTAGTGTGTTAGTGGCATCACACAGAGCTCCTCTATTTTCTTTGCAGAAGCACCCATAGGACTTCTAGTGTGTTAGTGGCATCACACAGAGCTCCTATATATTCTTCTCAGCAGCACCCACAGGACTTCTAGTGTGTTAGTGGCATCACACAGAGCTCCTCTATTTTCTTTGCATAAGCACCCACAGGACTTCTAGTGTGTTAGTGGCATCACACAGAGCTCCTCTATTTTCTTTGCATAAGCACCCACAGGACTTCTAGTGTGTTAGTGGCATCACACAGAGCTCCTCTATTTTCTTTGCATAAGCACCCACAGGACTTCTAGTGTGTTAGTGGCATCACACAGAGCTCCTCTATTTTCTTTGCAGAAGCACCCATAGGACTTCTAGTGTGTTAGTGGCATCACACAGAGCTCCTATATATTCTTCTCAGCAGCACCCACAGGACTTCTAGTGTGTTAGTGGCATCACACAGAGCTCCTCTATTTTCTTTGCAGAAGCACCCACAGGACTTCTAGTGTGTTAGTGGCATCACACAGAGCTCCTCTATTTTCTTTGCATAAGCACCTACAGGACTTCTAGTGTGTTAGTGGCATCACACAGAGCTCCTCTATTTTCTTTGCAGAAGCACCCATAGGACTTCTAGTGTGTTAGTGGCATCACACAGAGCTCCTATATTTTCTTCTCAGCAGCACCACAGGACTACCGACTACAATGGCTGGAAGACCGCCAAGGGGAGGCAGAGCGTGCAGAGCCAAGAACACAGGGCAGGCAGGCTCTGTTTCTAGTGGACGTGGCCGTGGACGTGGACGTGGTCGTGCATCGTCATCAGCACGTGGCCATGGGACACGCGCGTCTTTGTTTTCGGCAGCTGGACATGTGGAGCCGCATCATGCTGAAGGCTTGGTAGAATGGATGACCAAGCCCTCCTCATCCTCCTCATCCTCTCTCACCCAGGCTCAGGGTACTGACAGAGCATCATCAGCCACCCCTTCCCTAGACCCACCATGTCCTCCTGAGGAGTCCCCGAACTCTTTGAGCACAGTGTTGGGTACATGCTCCAGGAGGATGCCCAACGATTCGAAGGCTCGGATGACGATACCCAGCTTGAGGAATCTGGCAGTACAGTTCCACCAGCTGCAGCTTACTGCCAGGTTTGCTCTAGTGGTGAAGAGGGAGGGGATGATGAGGTCACTGACTCCACGTGGGTGCCTCAAGGGAGAGAGGATGAGGAGGAGGACGAGGAGGAGGAGGATGCGGCGTCACATGTCCAACGAGGCAGGATGCCCCCTGGAGGCCAGGTAGAGGCCAGCACAGCAACTGTACAACACCGCAGAGCTCCGCCTGTGCAGGGCGCTGCCTCTGCACGTTATCAGAAAAGTTCTTTGGTGTGGGCCTTTTTTGAGACGAGTGCAGCAGATCGCACCACTGCTATTTGCAATATTTGTCTCAAGCGTATCTCGCGTGGCCAAAACATCAGCCGCTTGGGCACGACAAGCATGACCAGACATATGGCGACCTGCCATGCAGCTCGTTGGCAGGCACACATAAAAGACCCACACCAAAGAACTAAGCGGACCTCTCCTTGCTCCTCCTCAGCTGGGATCTCCATCCCCACTACACCTTCAGTCCTCTCTGAAAGCTGCTCTGAGAGGACTGAAGGTGTAGAATTCGGTGTGTCACAACCAAGTACTTGCAGTACACCGACGTCCGAATGCAGCAGGCAAATTTCCCTGCCCCAGCTGCTGGACCGTAGAAAGAAGTACACTCCCAGCCATCCACATGCCCAGCGGTTGAATGCTAGCCTTGCTAAATTGCTAGCACTTCAACTGCTGCCTTTTCAGTTGGTAGACTCGGCCCCCTTCCGTGAGTTTGTTCAATGTGCGGTTCCTCAGTGGCAGGTTCCCAAACGCCACTTTTTCTCGCGGAAGGCGATTCCGTCTCTCTACCGGCATGTGGAGGGCAATGTCCATGCCTCGCTGGACAGGGCGGTCAGCGGTAAGGTGCATATTACCGCTGACTCATGGTCCAGCAGGCATGGACAGGGACGGTACCTTTCTTTCACGGCCCATTGGGTCACTCTATTGGCAGCTGGGAGGGATGCAGGACAAGGTGCAGTAGTGTTGGAGGTTGTCCCGCCACCACGCCTCCAAAACGCGACTACTGCTACTGGTTGTGACACACCTCTCTCCTCCACCCCTCCTCTTCTTCTTCCTCCAGTGCTCTGTCCTTGGAAACCAGCGGTGCTCCGTAGGCGTACAAGGGGCTACGCAAGTACGCAGGCAAAAAGATGCCATGCCGTGCTTGCGCTGGTGTGTTTGGGGGACAGGAGCCACACTGGGCCAGAGGTTCTGGCAGCTCTGCAGGGGCAGGCCGAGAGGTGGTTGACGCCACGTCAGCTTAAGCCAGGAATGGTCGTTTCTGACAATGGCACCAACCTCCTCTCCGCCCTGCGACAGGGGCAGCTCACCCATGTGCCCTGCATGGCTCACGTCCTCAACCTGGTGGTGCAGCGGTTCTTGGGCAGGTTCCCAGGCTTACAGGATGTCCTGAGGCAGGCCAGGAAAGTCTGTGTGCATTTCCGCCGATCTTATAATGCCAGTGCTCGGCTGACTGAGCTGCAAAAGGAGCTGAACCTGCCCAAGAACCGCCTAATATCTGACATGCCCACCAGGTGGAACTCAACGTTGGCCATGCTGCAGCGACTGCACACGCAGCAGAGGGCCATCAATGAGTACCTTTGCGACTACGGCACCAGGACAGGGTCAGGGGAGCTTGGTTTTTTTTCCCCACGTCAGTGGAGCATGATCAGGGATGCATGCACTGTCCTCTCACCATTTGAGGAGGCCACGAGGATGGTGAGCAGTGACAGTGCATGCATCAGTGACACTGTCCCTCTTGTCCACCTGTTGGAGCATACGCTGCGTGGGATAATGGACAGGGCACTTGAGGCAGAACAGAGGCAGGAAGAGGAGGACTTCCTTGCCTCTCAAGGCCCCCTTTATCCGGACAGTGTTCCTTCTGTCCCACCCATCACACAGGAAGAGGATGAGGAGGAGGAGGAGGAGGAGGAGGATTGTGTGAGCATGGAGGTGGAGCCTGGCACTCAGCATCAGCAGCAGCAGTCTTTTAGGGATGATGTACAGTCCCAACAAGCCAGTGGACTTGTACGTGGCTGGGAGGAGGTGGCTGGCGATCATGTCATCCTCAGTGACCCAGAAGACTCCGGACCGAATGCCTCAGCTAACCTACGCTGCATGGCCTCCCTGATCCTGCAAAGCCTGCGGAAGGATCCTCGTGTTCTTCGGATCAAGGAGAGGGACCATTACTGGCTGGCCACTCTCCTTGATCCGCGGTACAAGGGTAAGGTTGCGGACCTTATCTTGCCGTCGCAGAGGGAGCAGAGGATGAGACATCTCAGGGAGGCCTTGCAGAAAGGTCTGTGCAACGCGTTCCCAGAAACTGGGAGGCTACAAACTCCTGGTCCTGGGCGACGAGTTGCTGAGGCTTCGGTCAGTGGCAGAAGGAGCGGTGGGGAAGGTGGACGTCTGACCGATGCGTTCAGACAATTTTTTAGTCCGCAGCCCCAAGGTATGATCGGTTCCAGCAACCATCGCCAGCGTCTGATATACATGGTGCAGGAATACCTTGGGGCAAGGTCAGACTTGGACACCTTTCCCACCGAAAATCCTCTGGCTTACTGGGTCCTGAGGATGGATCACTGGCCAGAGCTTGCACAGTATGCAATTGAGCTACTGGCCTGTCCTGCCTCCAGCGTTCTTTCCGAACGCACATTCAGTGCTGCTGGAGGATTTGTGACTGATCATAGGGTGCGCCTGTCCACCGCCTCGGTTGATCGACTGACATTCATCAAAATGAATCAGTCTTGGATCACCACCAGCTACCAGGCACCTGAGGCGGATATAACCGAATAATTTTTAATGTCACATCCCTTCAAGACTGCCTATGCTGATGCTGAGTGACTGTCCTCTTATGTTCACTGACTATCCTCTTCCTCCTCCTCAATGATCCATGCCACCACACCAGTGCCTAAGGCACAATTTTTCAGCCCCTGTTTAACAGGGGCGTGTACTTACAATTTTTTAAAAAAATGCTTCGCAACACGTGTGACTGCTGTGCTCCAAGTACAGTCTCTGTGAGGGCCGTGTTGCAGTGTTGTGGCACCAGCACCAGTGCCTAAGGCACAATTTTTCAGCCCCTGTTTAACAGGGGCGTGTACTTACAATTTTTAAAAAAAAATGCTTCGCAACACGTGTGACTGCTGTGCTCCAAGTACAGTCTCTGTGAGGGCCGTGTTGCAGTGTTGTGGCACCAGCACCAGTGCCTAAGGCACAATTTTTCAGCCCCTGTTTAACAGGGGCGGGTACTTACAATTTTTTAAAAAAATGCTTCGCAACACGTGTGACTGCTGTGCTCCAAGTACAGTATCTGTGAGGGCCGGGTTGCAGTGTTGTGGCACCAGCACCAGTGCCTAAGGCACAATTTTTCAGCCCCTGTTTAACAGGGGCGTGTACTTACAATTTTTTAAAAAAATGCTTCGCAACACGTGTGACTGCTGTGCTCCAAGTACAGTATCTGTGAGGGCCGGGTTGCAGTGTTGTTGCACCAGCACCAGTGCCTAAGGCACAATTTTTCAGCCCCTGTTTAACAGGGGCGTGTACTTACAATTTTTAAAAAAAATGCTTCGCAACACGTGTGACTGCTGTGCTCCAAGTACAGTATCTGTGAGGGCCGGGTTGCAGTGTTGTGGCACCAGCACCAGTGCCTAAGGCACAATTTTTCAGCCCCTGTTTAACAGGGGCGTGTACTTACAATTTTTTAAAAAAATGCTTCGCAACACGTGTGACTGCTGTGCTCCAAGTACAGTCTCTGTGAGGGGTTGCAGTGTTGTGGCACCAGCACCAGTGCCTAAGGCACAATTTTTCAGCCCCTGTTTAACAGGGGCGGGTAATTACAAATCTTGATCTAATAGTTCACAGCAGGGCCCATTCCTGCGCCCACCAAGAGTAACTATGAGGGCCTGCAGTCTTGTGGCAACACCGTCCACCACCACCGCCAAAGGCCCAATTTTTCTGCCCTGTTCATCAGGTGCTTGCAATTACAAATCTTGATCTAATAACTCACAGCAGGGCCCATTCCTGCGCCCACCAAGAGTAACTATGAGGGCCTACAGTCTTGTGGCAACACCGTCCACCACCACCGCCAAAGGCCCAATTTTTCTGCCCTGTTCATCAGGTGCTTGCAATTACAAATCTTGATCTAATAACTCACAGCAGGGCCCATTCCTGCGCCCACCAAGAGTAACTGTGAGAGCTTACAGTCTTGTGGCAAAACCGTCCACCACCACCACCACCACCCCCAATTTTTCTGCCCTGTTCAACAGGTGCATGCAATTACAAATCTTGATCTATTAACTCACAGCAGGGCCCATTCCTGTGCCCACCAGTCTTGTGGCTACACCAACATCTAATAGGGCAAATTTCTGCAGAGTATATACGCCAGGCCCCTACTTTCAAACATCCAACTTACAAACGACTCCTACTTGCAAATGGAAAGAGAAAACAGGAAGTGAGAGGAAATCTACCCCTAGGAAGGGAAATTCTATCCTGTTAGATTTAATTTGGGAAAAAGGTATCTCCTCTCTACTGATACTTTATCACCAATCCTTGTTTCAATTAAAACCCCACTTTTCCAAAAACATTTGTCATTGGGACGGAAAGTGAGGTGACATGTTCTGAACAGATGTGCAAAGACAGCAAATGTTACAGGGGTGATAACCCCTCCCTATGTTCTCCAAAAAGCTTAAAAATAGATTTTTTTGGGATGGAGCTACACTTCATAATGTACCTGTTCAGATTCTACTTAAGATCAAACCTAAAGCCGCAAGTGGTTTTAAATGGCTTCTTTTTTTCCTTTACAAATGTCATTTTGTGCAAGGACAGTTCTAAACACGGGAAACACATGCCACTTCACAGGCATACTTTAGACACCCCCCAGGTACCATATTTAAAGGAAAATTTCACTTTTTTTTTTTCACTTTATGCATCATTAAAATGACTGCTCCCGAAAAAACGTTAGTTTTTAAAAGTTCTTTTTGCATTGATATATGTCCCCTGGGGCAGGACCCGGGTCCCCAAACCTGTTTTATGACATTAACATGCATATTGGCCGTTGTAATTAGCACTTTTGATTTCGAACGTTCGCGTCCATTATAACGTATAGGGTTCGAAAATTCGCGCGAACTTTCGGTCCGTTCGAAGGTTCTGGTTCGAACCGAACCCGGGGGTGTTCGGCTCATCCCTAATCCCATGTATCCTCTGTGTACTCTGGACATGTCTCTGGGCCTCCATCCCTTCTAATCTATCCCATGTATCCTCTGTGTACCCTGGACATGTCTCTGGGCCCCCATCCCTTCTAATCTATCCCATGTATCCTCTGTGTACTCTGGACATGTCTCTGGGCCTCCATCCCTTCTAATCTTACAGGGGGAACTCTGCGAACCCTGATGTAAAGGGGAACACTGATGTAAAGGGCAATGCTGCAGACCCTGATGTAAGTGGGAACTCTGATGTAAATGGGAATGCAGTGGACTCTGATATAAGGTGGTCTCTGGTGACCAGAGCACCCCTTACATCAATCAGAGTTCCTCCTTAGATCATGCTCTGCAGCATTTTCCTTTACATCTGAGTTCCCTTGCACTGTAAGGGTGAAGATTCCTGCGGACTCTGATGTAAAGGGGAATGCCAGGAAATGTGATGTGTGTGGGGGGGTGGGGACTCTGGTGACCACCTTCCACAGAGTGAATACAGTAAGGTAAGAGGGGGGGGGGTGTTACTGAGATGAGGGGAAACCTTTATATCAGTGCCCTCTTACATAATTGTATTCACCCCCTCCCCCCCCCCCCCCCCCAGACTGGCCTGACGGCGCTGTCACTGACCTCCTCTCCGGTGCAGCGTGCAGGGCTCAGTTAGATGGCTCCAGGTTGGTGGTTCTGGTTTTTATTCTATAGTCTCTTCTCCACAGTCCATACACGTCTGACTCCTCCCGTAATCCCAATCCCGGCGGTGCTCTCACTCTTGATTCCTCTCCAGACTCCCCCTAAGAGACTGCAGACACGTTAAAAGACAAGAGATAGTCAGAGATTGCAGACAGGATACAAGAGATGGTTAGAGGCTGCGGACAGGATACAGGAAGTGGTTAGAGGCTGCAGACATGGTACAAGAGGTGGTCGGAACATGTGCACAGGATACAGGAGGCAGTCAGAGGATGTGGAAATGGTACAGGTGGTGGTCAGAGTATGCAGACATGTAGGGGGAGCAAACAGAAGGGTTCCCTGTGTAAGGGGTGCACACAGAGGGATCAGTCATGTAGGGGATCACACAGTGGGATGAAGTCCTGATAAGAGCTGTCACAGGAGGGCCCTCACACAGGACACATGGCAGGCAGGGCAGTGAGGTTGGCACACAAAGGGTGATCAGGTTCCTGTTCTTAGGGGATGTGGGGTCCTGATCCCCAGGAAAGATGGGGTCCGTAGGTGAGATGAAGTCCCTGTTGCCAGGGGAGATGGAGTTCCTGCCCCCAGGTGAGATAGGATCCCTGTCCCAGAGTGAGAAGGGGGTCCCTGTCCCCAGGAGAGAAGGGGGTCCCTGTCCTCAGGGGGGAGAAGGTTTCCCTGTCCTCAGGGGGGAGAAGGGGGTCTCTGTCTTGGGGGGAGGGGGTCCCTGTCTTTAGAGGGGGGAGGGGTCCCTGTCCTCAGAGGGGGGAGGGGGGTCCCTGTCCTCAGAGGGGGGGAGGGGGTCCATGTCCTCAGAGGGGGGAGGGGTCCGTGTCCTCAGAGGGGGGAGGGGGGTCCCTGTCCTCAGGGGGGGGTTGTCCCTGTCCTCGGGGAAGATGGAGTGGGATATGGGATGGTCTCACTTACCATGACATGCAGGTCCCTCATTTATGGTCGTCTGGGCTCCCTCCAGCAGCACAGATGTGCGATCAGCATACCCCCAGGGAGCACAGCTGCGGCTTGACAATCTGGCAGCAATTGATGGGTATAGTAGCTGCGTTTGATGGCACAGTGGTGGCAATTTTTGGGTACAGTGGCTGCGTTTGATGGGCACAGTGAGGCGTTTGATGGGCGCAGTGGCAGCGTTTGCTGGGTGCAGTGAGGTGTTTGATGGGCGCAGTGAGGCGTTTGACGGGCACAGTGAGGTGTTTGATGGGCGTAGTGAGGCGTTTGATGGGCACGGTGGCTGCGTTTGATGGGCACAGTGGCTGCGTTTGCTGGGTGCAGTGAGGCATTTGCCGGGCATAGTGAGGCATTTGCTGGGTGAAGTGAGGTGTTTGATGGGTGCAGTGAGGCGTTTGACGGGCACAGTGAGGCATTTGCTGGGCGCAGTGAGGTGTTTGCCGGGCACAGTGAGGCATTTGCTGGGTGCAGTGAGGTGTTTGATGGGTGCAGTGAGGCGTTTGACGGGCACAGTGAGGCGTTTGCTGGGTGCAGTGAGGCGTTTGCCGGGCACAGTGAGGCATTTGCTGGGTGCAGTGAGGTGTTTGATGGGTGCAGTGAGGCGTTTGACGGGCACAGTGAGGCGTTTGCTGGGCGCAGTGAGGCGTTTGATGGGCACAGTGGCTGCGTTTGAAGGGCACAGTGGCAGCGTTTGCTGGGTGCAGTGAGGTGTTTGATGGGCGCAGTGAGGCGTTTGACGGGCACAGTGAGGTGTTTGATGGGCGTAGTGAGGCGTTTGATGGGCACAGTGGCTGCGTTTGACGGGCACAGTGGCTGCGCTTGCTGGGTGCAGTGAGGCGTTTGACGGGCACAGTGAGGCATTTGCCGGGTGCAGTGAGGTGTTTGATGGGTGCAGTGATGCGTTTGAGGGGCACAGTGAGGCGTTTGCTGGGCGCAGTGAGGCGTTTGATGGGCGCAGTGAGGCGTTTGATGGGCACAGTGGCAGCGTTTGAAGGGCACAGTGGCAGCGTTTGCTGGGTGCAGTGAGGTGTTTGATGGGCGCAGTGAGGCGTTTGACGGGCACAGTGAGGTGTTTGATGGGCGCAGTGAGGCGTTTGACGGGCACAGTGTCTGCGTTTTGCTGGGTGCAGTGAGGCGTTTGATGGGCGCAGTGAGGTGTTTGATGGGCGGGCACAGTGTCTGCGTTTTGCTGGGTGCAGTGAGGCGTTTGATGGGCGCAGTGAGGTGTTTGATGGGCGCAGTGAGGAATTTGATGGGCACAGTGGCTGCGTTTGCTGGGTGCAGTGAGGTGTTTGCTGGGTGCAGTGGCTGCGTTTGACGGGCACAGTGAGGCGTTTGATGGGCGGAGTGGCAGCGTTTGACGGGCACAGTGAGGCGTTTGATGGGCGGAGTGGCTTCGTTTGACGGGCACAGTGAGGCGTTTGCTGGGCACAGTTGCAGCGTAATTGATGGCAGAACAATGTACTGTACTTGGACTCAGTGCTATGTACGGGGTCCCGCCCCCCTCTCCAAGCTCCGCTCTGTCCGACCGCCCCCTCGAGTCCATAATTTTTCTGGACTCTGGACATACATAAGATTTGCGCATGCGCGATTCGCGTTTTTTTTAGGGTGGTGGGCGGGGCTGTTCCTGACGTTTAACCACCTCTCCGCCCGCCCGCTCGAGAGCATAATATTTCTCGTCCCAGCATTGCAGGATCGATTATAGGCACTACAAGTCCCAGCATTGCAGGATTGATTATAGGCACTACAAGTCCCAGCATTGCAGGATCGATTATAGGCACTACAAGTCCCAGCATTGCAGGATCGATTATAGGCACTACAAGTCCCAGCATTGCAGGATTGATTATAGGCACTACAAGTCCCAGCATTGCAGGATCGATTATAGGCACTACAAGTCCCAGCATTGCAGGATCGATTATAGGCACTACAAGTCCCAGCATTGCAGGATCGATTATAGGCACTACAAGTCCCAGCATTGCAGGATCGATTATAGGCACTACAAGTCCCAGCATTGCAGGATCTATCAAAACAGGTAGCTCAGCATGGTTCTTAAAAATGATACTGGGTAACAAGGAAGGAATTAGTGTTGGAACGCACAGCCCAGTGTTTGTGTTGTCTGTAATGTCACTTCCGTGACATTATCTGATGGTTTCGCTGAACTGTATTGCCGAAAATCATTTGGACCGCACGGCGCGAGTGTTTGGAACGCTTCGCGCATGCGCAGTACGAAATTTCTGCCCGCAACGTCACTTCCGTAGCATTGTGTGATAGGCAGCAAAATGTGATACTACACCGCCCACACCGCCCCAATGTGAAAGGGGTCTTAAAGGCAAAACTTTATTTAATTTTGGATAGAGTAAGGGAGGGAGGTAAGGGAAGTCTGTATATAAAAACAAACAGTGCAGCTTTGACTAAAGGTGAATAATGTCCTTGCTATAGGTGTAGGCCACTTACATACCTCATGAAGCCAGATTGGAAAACTCCTAGAATGTTGCTAAGAGAGGCCCAGCCATTACTTTTCACTTCCACTATCACAGGAGTGAGTTCTTTCTCTGATTCAATTCCCCTCACATACTCTTTCTCTCCCCTGATACAGTAGCTCTGAGCTCAGCTTGTAAACCCCCTCCACCCCCTTTGATGATGGGAGTGAACAGTAATAGCTGGGCCTCTCTCAGCAATGTCCTGGGAGTATTCCAATCAGGCTTCAGGTGGTACGTAAATTGCCTACACCTATAGCAAGGGCATTATTCAACTTCAGACAAAGCTGCACCGTTTATTTTTATATACAGTCTTCCCTTACCTGAACAGGCAGTTTTTTGGTAAAGGTGAATTAGCCTTTTATATGAGTACACATGCTGATCAGGCACACAGCATGAGACAGACCACAGTTATACAACCGTTAGGACCCGTTCACACCACAATGTAATGAGAAACTTACAGAAAACATTTACCTGCTTTTGTGTGCGTTTTGCAATGTGTTGTGTTGTATGCTTTGCAATGCTTCTCTGCACACTATTCAACGTGGAGGAAGTAAAGCCCATTGCTCCTCACGGCACACAAACGTCATGTGTTGTGGTGCGTTTACATACAATTGCACCTGCTGTGTTTTTGAAAAAATCGCATCCCTGGTGTAGTTTACAGATAGTATTCCTGGTGAAGTGTACAGATAGTATCCCTAGTGTAGTTTACAGATAGTATTCCTGGTGTCGTTTACACAGTGCCGATCCTGACCTCCCTGGGGCCCTAAGCAAAATTCTGCTAAGGGGCCCTCTACTTGACCCGTGATGCTGTGAGCTATGTAAACCATTTGCCATTGCCACACAGTCACACCTGACACTTCAGTGCTCCCAAAACAATCCTCCCTCCTTTAAACAAAACAGTCAAAGAATAAGTACAACAATATAGAACAGAATGAGGTCCCAGAGAGCCCCCCTTACATCAGGGTCCTCAGAGAGCCCCCCTTACATCAGGGTCCTCAGAGAGCCCCCCTTACATCAGGGTCCTCAGAGAGCCCCCCTTACATAAGGTCCCCAGAGAGCCCCCCCTACACAAGGGTCCCCAGACAGCCCCCCTTAAATCAGTGTCCTCAGAGAGTCTCCCCCTACATCAGGGTCCCCAGAGAGCCTTCCCCTTACATTAGGGTCCCCAGAGAGCCCCCCTTACATCAGGGTCCCCAGAGAGCCCCCCCCTTACATCAGGGTCCCCAGAGAGCCCCCCCCCTTTACATCAGGGTCCCCAGAGAGCCTCCCCCTACATCAGGGTCCCCAGAGAGCCCCCCCTTACATCAGGGTCCCCAGAGAGCCTCCCCCTACATTAGGGTCCCCAGAGAGCCCCCCCTTACATCAGGGTCCCCAGAGAGCCCCCCCCTTACATCAGGGTCCCCAGAGAGCCCCCCCTTACATCAGGGTCCCCAGAGAGCCCCCCCCTACATTAGGGTCCCCAGAGAGCCTCCCCTTACATCAGGGTCCCCAGAGAGCCTCCCCTTACATCAGGATCCCCAGAGAGCCCCCCCTTAAATCAGTGTCCCAGAGAGCCCCCCCCTACATCAGGGTCCCCAGAGAGCCTCCCCCTACATTAGGTTCCCCAGAGAGCCTCCCCTTACATCAGGGTCCCCAGAGAGCCCCCCCCTTACATCAGGGTCCCCAGAGAGCCCCCCCTTACATCAGGGTCCCCAGAGAGCCCCCCCTTACATCAGGGTCCCCAGAGAGCCCCCCCCCTTACATCAGGGTCCCCAGAGAGGTATCCCCCTACATCAGGGTCCCCAGAGAGCCTCCCCCTACATTAGGGTCCCCAGAGAGCCCCCCCCTTACATCAGGGTCCCCAGAGAGCCTCCCCCTTTACATTAGGGTCCCCAGAGAGCCTCCCCTTACATCAGGATCCCCAGAGAGCCTCCCCTTACATCAGGGTCCCCAGAGAGCCCCCCCCTTAAATCAGGGTCCCCAGAGAGTCCCCCCTACATCAGGGTCCCCAGAGAGCCTCCCCCTACATTAGGTTTCCCAGAGAGCCTCCCCTTACATCAGGGTCCCCAGAGAGCCCCCCTTACATCAGGGTCCCCAGAGAGAGCCCCCCTTACATCAGTGTCCCCAGAGAGCCCCCCTTACATCAGGGTCCACAGTGAGCCTCCCTACTTACATCAGGGTCCCCAGAGGGTATCCCCCTACATCAGGGTCCCCAGAGAGCCCCCCTTACATCAGGGTCCCCAGAGAGCCTCCCCTTACACCAGGGTCCCCAGAGAGCCTCCCCTTACACCAGGGTCCCCAGAGAGCCCCCCCTTACATCAGGTTCCCAGAGAGCCCCCCTTCTAACATCAGGGTCCCCAGAGAGCCCCCCTTACACCAGGGTCCCCAGAGAGCCGCCCCCTTACATCAGGGTCCCCAGAGAGCCCCCCCCCCTTACACCAGGGTCCCCAGAGAGCCTCCCGTTACATTAGTGTCCCAAGAGAGCCCCCTTTACATTAGTGTCCCCAGGGAGCCCCCCCTTACATCAGGGTCCCCAGAGAGCCCCTCCTTACACAGGGTCCCCAGAGAGCCCCCCCCTCTGACATTAGGGTCCCCAGGGGGCCCCCTTTACATCAGTGTCCCCAGAGAGCCCCCTTTACATCAGTGTCCCCAGAGGGCCCCGTCTTTACATCAGTGCCGGGCCGGGGCCGGGGCGTTGAGGAGAGCCCCCCTTACATCAGTGTCCCCAGAGAGCCCCCCCTTACATCAGGGTCCCCAGTGAGCCCCCCCTACTTACATCAGGGTCCCCAGAGGGTATCCCCCTACATCAGGGTCCCCAGAGAGCCTCCCCCTACATTAGGGTCCCCAGAGAGCCCCCCCTTACATCAGGGTCCCCAGAGAGCCCCCCCTTACATTAGGGTCCCCAGAGAGCCTCCCCTTACATCAGGGTCCCCAGAGAGCCTCCCCTTACATCAGGATCCCCAGAGAGCCCCCCTTACATCAGTGCCCTCAGAGAGTCCCCCCCTACATCAGGGTCCCCAGAGAGCCTCCCCCTACATTAGGGTCCCCAGAGAGCCCCCCTCCCCTTACATCAGGGTCCCCAGAGAGCCCCCCCTTACATCAGGGTCCCCAGAGAGCCCCCCTTACATCAGTGTCCTCAGAGAGCCCCCCTTACATCAGGGTCCACAGTGAGCCTCCCTACTTACATCAGGGTCCCCAGAGGGTATCCCCCTTACATCAGGGTCCCCAGAGAGCCTCCCCTTACATCAGGGTCCTCAGAGAGCCTCCACTTACACCCCCAGGGTCCCCAGAGAGCCTCCCCTTACACCAGGGTCCCCAGAGAGCCCCTCCCTTACATCAGGTTCCCCAGAGAGCCCCTTCTTACATCAGGGTCCCCAGAGAGCCACTCCTTACACCAGGGTCCCCAGAGAGACCCCCCCTTACACCAAGGTCCCCAGAGAGCCCCCCCCCCCCCTTACACCATGGTCCCAAGAGAGCCTCCCCTCACATTAGTGTCCCAAGAGAGCCTTCCCTCTTACATTAGTGTCCCCAGAGAGCCCCTCCTTACACAGGGTCCCCAGAGAGCCCCTCCTTACACAGGGTCCCCAGAGAGCCCCCCCTCTGACATTAGTGTCCCCAGGGGGCCCCCTCTTACATCAGTGTCCCCAGAGGGCCCCGTCTTTACATCAGTGTCCCCAGAGGGCCCCGTCTTTACATCAGTGTCCCCAGAGGGCCCCGTCCTTACATCAGTGTCCCCAGAGGGCCCCGTCCTTACATTAGTGTCCCCAGAGAGCCCCCCTCTTACATTAGTGTCCCCAGAGGCCCCCTTCCTTACATTAGTGTCCCCAGAAACCCCCCTCTTACATTTGGGCCCCCAAACAGCTGACTCCCCCCCTTGCAGAGGTTCCCCTGTACCTGGCTGGTGGAGGTGGGAGGCGGCGATCGGCAGCTATATGGTGTTCACAGGCAGGGGGATCTCCCTGGGGCTAGTAGTTCTATCTCCGAATGTATACAGCGGAGAGGGAGGGGCCTCTGACCCGGGCATCAGCAACAGTGTTCAAGCAGAGTGAAAGTGAAACTGATACCTGCCTGGGTCAGAGGCCCCTCCCTTCTCTTCTCCACTGTATACACTGAGAATACTACAAATCCCAGGGAGATCCCGCCGCCCACTCAGGCACCATAGAGCTGCCGATCGCCGCCTTCCACCTCCTCCCACCTCTCCTCACTGCACACTAAACGGCCAGCCAGAGGTGCAGGGGGGGATGCTGGGTCTTGGGGGCCCCCCCACAGCGGCGGGGCCCTAAGCAGCTTGCATAGTGTGCCAATAGGGCCGATCGGCTCTGAGTTTACAGATAGCATCCCTGGTGTAGTTTACAGATAGCATCCCTGGTGTAGTTTACAGATAGCATCCCTGGTGTAGTTTACAGATAGCATCCCTGGTGTAGTGTACAGATAGCATCCCTGGTGTAGTTTACAGATAGCATCCCTGGTGTAGTTTACAGATGGCATCCCTGGTGTCGTTTACAGATAGCATGCCTGGTGTAGTTTACAGATAGCATGCCTGGTGTAGTTTACAGATAGTATGCCTGGTGTAGTTTACAGATAGTATCCCTGGTGTAGTTTACAGATAGTATCCCTGGTGTCGTTTACAGATAGTATGCCTGGTGTAGTTCACAGATAGTATGCCTGGTGTAGTTTACAGATAGTATCCCTGGTGTAGTTTACAGATAGTATGCCTGGTGTAGTTTACAGATAGTATGCCTGGTGTAGTTTACAGATAGTATCCCTGGTGTAGTTTACAGATAGTATCCCTGGTGTAGTTTACAGATAGTATCAGAGGTGTAGTTTACAGATAGTATCCCCGGTGTAGTTTATAGATAGTATCCCTGTTGTAGCTTAAGCCTGTTGTAGCTTAAGCCAAGAGCAGTAAGACCCCTTTCACACTGAGGGCGTTTTGCAGGCGCTATAGCGTTAAAAATAGCGCCTGCAAAACGCCCATAAAACAGCTGCTGCATGCACTCCAATGTGAAAGCCGAGGGCTTTCACACTGGAGCGGTGCGCTGGCAGGGCATCAGAAAAAGTCCTGCCAGCAGCTTCTTTGGAGCGGTGAAGGAATGATGAACTCATCGCTCCTCCCCATTGAAATCAATGGGACTATGCTGTGATACTGCGGGCAAAACGCTGCTCCGGCGGGGGGTTAAAACATAGTATAGAATAGTGGCGCTAAAACTACGGTTTACCGCTGACGCTGGTGGTGGCTCGGTGTGAAAGGGGTCTAAGGGTAGAGTTCTAATGTTAGGACCAGGAAAGAAAAAACTAGAAAAGTGGTCCTATGGGGTTGTCACCCCAGGCCCATTTATTTTTTAGTGAATTCTATTCTTAATAGAGCTATGGCTATGGTGACTGTAGTGTAGAGGCCTCACTGAGGCAGCTTTGCTGGTTCTTTCTGGTTTGTGTTTTAAGGTGTCCTTTTATGAAACTGAGATCAGCTGCGATCCCAAGTCTCACAGCTGATCTCAGGTCTTTACCAGTGTATGAAACTGAGGTAATCAGATGAGAACATGTTCTCCACTGATTATCTCAGCACAATGAGAATCTGTAACTGACTGTCACAGAAACGGCCAGTGTATGAAGGTGCGATCTCAGCACCTCACTGGCGATCTGTGACAGAATTCTCACTTTCTGATTCACCATCTCAGAGGTGGAGAATCAGAGAGAGAAGCGGGAAGCTGCCTCAGTATTCTGGAGAAAGCAGGAAGTCTTTTGACTTCCTTCTTTCACTCAGGAGCAGCCATACAGTGAGAGAACATCTTCCCCACCATTACACACCCCAAAACCAGCAGGTTAGCAATCTAAAGTGTATATATATATATATATATATATATATATATATATATATATTTTTATATTCTATCTATCTATCTATCTATCTATCTATCTATCTATCTATCTATATATATATATATATATATATATATATATATATAAAAATAGATAGATAGATATACACATACACATTGAAATAAACACACACACACACACATATGTATATATGCTATATGCTATGATATATATATATATATATATATATAGATATAAATATAAATATATATATATATATATATATATATATATATATATATATATATATATATATATATATATATATATATATATATGTATATATATTATTCTACCTGCATTTAAATGCTATTATTAATGTCATTTTTAATTTATTAGTAAATACAATTTTGTAAACCCTGAAATATGGTTTTACCCATGGCATGTTCCATTAGGCTACTTTCACACTGAGGCGCTGGGCGTGCTGGCGGTAAAGCGGCGCTATATTTAGCTGCACTTTACCGTCGTTATAGCGGCGCTTTTCAAACTCTAGCGGGGCAGTTTTACCCCCGCTAATGACTGAAATAGGGTTAAAACCGCCCGCAAAGCGCCACTGCAGCGGCGCTTTGCAGGGGGGTTTGGAGCACTGCCCCATTGTTTTCAATGGGAAGGGGCGCTTTAGGAGCGGTAAATACACAGCTCCTACAGCGCTCCAAAGATGCGGCTTGCACATTTTTGGACATTTTTCAGCATCCTGCAAGCGCTCCAGTGTGAAAGCCCGCGGCTGTTTGAAGGCGCTTTGCAGGTGCTATTTTTAGAACTTTAGGCCCCTTTCACAGTGGGGCGGTTTTCAGGCGGTACAGCGCTAAAAATAGCGCCTGAAAAAACCGGTCCCATTCACTCCAGTGTGAAAGCTGGCGGGCTTGCACACTGGAGCGGTGCGCTAGCAGGACGGCAAAAAAAAAGTCCTGCTAGCAGCGTCTTTGGAGCGGGATAGGAGCGGTGCTACGGCGTCGCTCTGCGGGGGATTTTAACCCTTTTTTGGCCGTTTGTGGGGGGTAAAACCGCACCACGAGCGGCTGAATCTCGCGGGCAAAACGACGGTAAATATAGCGCTGCTTTACCGTCATGGCGGCTCCCGCCCCAGTGTGAAAGGGGCCTTAGTGCCTGCAAAGCGCCTCAGTGTGAAAGAGGCCTTACAGTAAGGCCCCTTTCACACTGGGCCTTTTCCAGGCGCTACAGCGCTAAAAATAGCGCCTGATAAAATACGGCCCCTTTCACTCTGCTTTCACACTTGAGCGGTGCGCTAGCAGGACGGTCAAAAAAGTCCTGCTAGCAGCATCTTTGGAGCGGTGAAGGAGCAGTGTATTCATAATTCAAATTGAAATCAATGGGACAGCGTGGCAATACCGCCGGCAAAGCGCCGGCAAAGCGCCGCTGCAGCAGCGCTTTGCGGGCGGTTTTACCCCTTTTTCTGCCGTTAGCGGGGGTTAAAACTGCACTGCTAGCGGCCGAAAACCGCCGCTAAAACGAGAGTAAAGCAGCGCTAAATAAAGCGCTGCTTTACCGCCGACGCCACTCCCGCCCAAGTGTGAAAGGGGTCTTATACAGGGATTTATCAATTATGAAATATATTTTATTTTAATTTATTAATAAATATTTATACTTGTATACTTTATTAAAATTATTTTTTAATGATTATAAATGTATTTTACATTTATATGAATGGTGTATAGCTGCATTACATATGTGGATTACATTAATTTACTATACACCATTCACATTTAAATAGGCACATGTATGACATTTAAATATTGATAAAAAACAATGTTTTATAATAATTAGGTTAATGTATATTGTGTAGGGGGAATTTAACTTTATTATTTTATTAATATGTTGGGGAATAATGTGTGGTGATTAGTGTACAACTTTTGTATTTTAAATCTCCTCACACTGTAATCCCGCTACATCTCGCGAGATTACAGTGTGAGGAGAAATTCCGAGGAGTTCCCGGCGTTTGTAGATCGCTTCTCAACTCAGCATGAGAAGCGATCTACAGACAATCATAAACAGGCACTCAGGGGAGAGCGATCTCCTCTGAGAATGCCTGAGAACTAAATAGCGGTAAAATACCGCACTTTCATAAAAGGACACCTCCAAGCTGTTGCTAGGAGGATTTACCTCAGCTGCTGGGCAAAACTTCAGTCTTTCCAGCTGTACACTCACTACACTCACTAAAGCTGTACACTCACTACTTTACATTGTAGCAAAGTGTAATTTCTTCAGTGTTGTCACATCAGGGCCGGATTAACATAGGGGCTTTTGGAGCTGCAGCTCCAGGCCCCCATCATAATATAGGCCCAAACTCTATAGATACATACAATCACCACGGCCCGGCCGTCGGCCGCCGGTCGCTATATATATTGACATTGTCCAGGCAGCTGCATTATTTAGGCCCACATATGAGTCTGTCAGCTCAAATGTAATTGCCGCTATATATTATGCAGAGAGAAAGATGTTGCAGTGCGGGCGGTACCAGTGCAGTGTGCCGCCGAGGCTGAGCGTGCTCGCACACTGTAGGCGGAGCTTGACGTCCCGGCCGGCGTGACGTCATCCGCAGGCCTTCCTTGGTGTCCCGGGAGGCTTGATTGGGAGTGTGTGCTGTGTGCTGGTGGTACTGCGAGCCAGAAGGAGGATCTGCATTCAGCATTCTAAATCTGCACAAAGTAAGCCATGGGCTCTGGGCTGGCCCGCTGGGGAAGTGAATGTGAGACTCAGGCAGATGAGTCCAATTTGTGAAATTGTGCAGCAGTGTGCAGGTGTGTGTACTGGCTGAAGTGAAGTGGTTAACTTACTTTTTTTGGGGGGGGGGGGGGGAGGGCGGCTATATCAGTGCAACTCATCCCATCAGTGCCCATTTAGTGCATCTCGTCAGTGCCACCTATCAGTGCCACCTATCAATGCCACTGCAGCTCATCAGTGCCATCCAATCAATGCCAGCACCACCTATCAGTGCAGCTCATCAGTGCCATTCAATCAATGCCAGTGCCACCTATCAGTGCAGCTCATCAGTGCCACCTATCAGTGCAGCTCATCAGTGCCATCCAATAAATGCCAGTGCCACCTATCAGTGCCCATCAGTGCAGCTCATCAGTGCCACCTATAAGTAATGCCTAACAGTGCAGCTCATCAGCGCTGCCTATCAGTGCAGGCCATCAGTGCCGCATAATAGTGCTGCCTCCTTGTCAATGCCCATAAGTGCTCCCTGTCAGCGCCACCTATCAGAGCCCATCAGTGCTTCCCATCAGTGCCCATTAGTGCAGCTCATCAGTGCCGCCTATCATTGACTGTCAGTGCTGACTGTCAGTGCCGCCTATCAGAGCCCATCAGTGCTGCCCATAAGTGCCCATTAGTGCAGTTCATCCGTGCCCATTAGTGCTGCCCATCAGTGCCCATTATCGCAGTTCATCAGTGCCACCTATCATTGACCAGTAGTGCTGCCTATCAGTGCAGCTCATCAGTGCCACCTATCATTGACCATCAGTGCTGCCTATCAGTGCAGATCATCAGTGCCACCTATCAGTGTCAGTGCCACCCATCAGTGCTGCCTATAAGTGCCCATCAGTGCCGCATAATAGTGCTGCCTCATCAGTGCCACCTTATTAGAGCCCATCAGTGCTGCTCATCAGTGCCCATTAGTGCAGCTCATCAGTGACAGCTATCTTTGCCCATCAGTGCTGCCTATCAGTGCAGCTCATCAGAGCCCGTCAGTTCTGTCTATCAATTCTGCATATCTGTGCAGATCATCAGTGCCATATATCAGTGCAGCCTCAACAGCGCCACCTTATCAATGCCTATCAGTGCTGCCTCATCAGTGCCACCTATCAGTGTAGCATCATCAGTGCACATCAGTGCACATCAGTGCACATCAGTGAAGAAGAAAAATGAAGTATGGCAAAATATTATAACAAACTAAGAAAACCTTTTTTTTTTTTTTTAAATGTTTGTCTTTTTTTTCATGTTTAGCAAAAAATAAAAACCCCAGTGGTGTTTAAATAGCCCCAAAAAGAATATCTATTTGTGTAAAAAAAAAAAAAATAGAAAAATGTCATATGTGTACAGTGTTGCATGACTGTACAATTGTCATTCAAAATGTGACAGCGCTGAAAGCTGAAAATTGGCCTGGGCAGGAAGGGGGTGAAAGTGCCCGTAGGAAAGTGGTTAAAGGATAAGTTCCCCTTTGGGAACATGTAACATGTTCCAACTTCCCACTGCAGCATCTCCCCTATCCACTGGATCTAGTGACAGCAAGAGGAGAATCTTCTCCCTCAACTCGCTGTCACTATTTAAAAAAAAAAAAACATTGTAGAAATAAATAGTGGAAATAATTGGATATGAGGGAATGTTAATCTATGATGCTGGGGGTTATTATTGCTGCTACTGACACCAATGATGTGGGTTGTTATTGTGTAAACTGCCACTGATGTCATGCTGGGGGTTATTATTGCTGCTACTGATACGAATGCTTTTGGTTGTTGTTCTGTAAATTGGCACTGATGTTTTTGGTTATTATTATGGAAATTGCCATTTAGGATGGAGGTTATTATTTCCTAAACTGGCACTGATGCTGGGTGGATATAATTGCAGAAACTGGTACTAATGCGGTCGGTTATTATTGTGTAGACTGGCACTGATGCTGATGGTCCATCATTAATTATAGGTGATGTGTCAAAAAATGTGTTTATGGCAACCATATGAACTGTGCAGCGCTTATACAAAGTATAAAATACGTTTTTTTTAGTAACAACCCATGTAATCCATAAATACAAAGAAACCAAAACAAATCGTTTTAGAAATAAAGTTCTGTGTAATAAAGTGGAAGGACATGGGGGGGGAAAAGTATTGAATCCACTAACTGAAATGTATTTAATACTTGGTACAAAATCCTTTTTTGGTAATGAAAGCTTCAAGACGCAGGCTCCTGTATGGAGAAACTAGTCGCATGTGTTGCTCAGATCTTCAATTCTTGTCTTCAAACCTTGAAGGTTCTGTGGGCTTCTTTTATGAACTCTGATCTTTAGTTCTTTCCATATATTTTCTATTGGATTCAAGGTGATTGGCTGGGCCATTCTAACAGCTTTATTTTCTTTCTTTGAAACCAATTGAGAGTTTCCTTGGCTTTGTGTTTGGGATCATTGTCTTGTTGAAATGTCCTCCCTCGTTTCATCTTCATCATCCTGGTAGATGGCAACAGATTTTTATCAAGAATGTCTTGGTACATTTTTCCATTCATCCTTCCTTCAATGATATGAAGTTTGCCAGTACCGTATGCTGAAAAAAAGCCCCTCCAACACCATGATGTTCCCACCTCCAAACCTCACTGTTGGTATGGGGGGTGTTTTTAGGGTGAAGTGACCTCCAAACATGGTGTGTATTATGGCATCCAAAGAGTTCCATTTTGGGCTCCTCTGACCAGACTATATTCTCCCCGTATTTCACAGGCTTGTCTAAACGTTGTGGAGCAAATGTTAACCCGAGCTTCAACATGTTTTTTCTTCAGCAATGGAGCATGCATCCAGGTCATGGCGAGGAGTGCATTACTTATTGTAAATTGTAAGGTAGAAGTTTTCATCTTCATTTTATTTATTTCCATAAAAAGGCCCACCAAAAACCTCAGCCCCAGGCCCATGATGTTCTTAATCTGGCCCTGTGTCACATGAAAAGATAGAATAAAATATTTACAAAAATGTGAGGGGTGTACTGTAGTTCTATCTCTGTGGTAATATTTGCATCTGCCAAGTTAATTGGTGAGACTTCTATTGATATACATATGTAGACAGTATGATGGATGTTATATCCTCGTACAATCAATGTAAAGACTCCAGGCCAGTTTAGAGGATATGTTAACTCAAGGTATACTCACCAACACCAACTGGTATAAAGAGCTAGGGATACATCTGTCTCTCCTCCCATCTATTGCCATTTACCACATATAAAAGTCTCACAATTAACTTAGTAGATGCAAATATTACCACAGAGATAGAACTTTGGCATATACTGTATATAGTGGCATTGACCTCAACCTTTAGGGATATCTGTTATGGTCATTCACTTACGTTTTATGATTTTGAATAAAAGTTTTAGATAAGTGGCCTTTTGGTGTGTAGGGAAGCGTTCTAGTTCATTGTTGCCACATTTAAGTACTATCAATATCACAGGCTTTTGTATATGGGTCTTGCTTCAACCCAAAATAAAACATGTATTATATTGCATTTTACCAATTCTTAGATGTGATGGCTGTATTTGTTTTCTTTTTTTTTAGGCTTTCTTCTATTTTCATCTCGTAATCCAGACAACATAACTGCTGCATTCCGCAACACAAACTCTCCAGCAGAAGGTATCAGTTTACATGGATGAGACAAACTACTTAACACTGGCAGGGGTGATTAACCACTTCAGCCCCGAAAGGATTTATCCCTTAATGATCAGTCCATTTTTCATTTTTTGCAATACGGCACTGCGTTAACTGACAAATGCGCAGGCGCGCTGCTGTAACCAAATAAAATTGATGCCCTTTTTTTCCCACAAGTAGAGCTTTCTTTTGGTGGTATTGGATCACCTCTGCAATTTTTATTTTTTGAGCTATAAACAAAAAAAGACCTACAATTTTGAAAAAAAACAATATTTTTTTACTTTTTGCTATAATACATATCCAATAAAAAAATAAAAAAATAAAAATTTCTTCACCAGTTTAGGCCAATATGTATTCTTCTATATATTTTTGGTAAAAAAATTGATTTGATTGGTTTACGCAAAAAGTATAGGCATCTACAAAATAGGGGATCTATAGGGCATCTACAAAATAGGGGATAGAGTAGTAAGAGCAATGATCAGCGATTTTTAGCGGGACTGCGACAGTGTGAACCGACACTAAATGCCCCTCAATATTAGTCTATGTGTCCATCCATACATAGGCATTTACTGACATTTAGAGGCAATGGTGTTTATAGACAAAAAAAAATACAAGGCCTGTGCATTCAGGAGAGGAGCGTTCCAGCATCAAAAAACACTTGGCACACCTAAACGTCTGTAAAGCTGTGTAAACTCATTTACTGTAAATGCTCTTTAGTGCTAGGTGTGTAAAGCGCCTGGGCGTTCATTCATTCTAATGGCCAGACTAAATGAATATTCTGGCCAATAGAATCAATGAACTCCCAAGCACTTGACACGCCTAAACGTGTTAGAAAAATGTGGCTTTAGGCTCGGTTCACACTGCAGTGATGCGGGAACCCTGCAAATCCAATACGGGTCTCCCGCCGGCGGTTCACACTGACCTGTGCGAACCGCTGGAAGGGTCAGTACAAAGTTAATGACACCCCCAGATCGGTTTGCATATAACAGTGTGATCTGTCAATTCGGACCGGAATCGGATTGCATAAGTGTGAACACCAATGCGATCCAATTCTGGTGTGGACCAAAAAAAAAAAGGGTCCTGCACGAGTTTGGTCCGGATGCGATGCAAATTCAGCCATACAATCTGTATGGTTGAATTCATACCGCACAGACACCGCATGTGATTTGCACAGCAGTGCGGCGCGAATCACATGCAATGTCTGACATCGCAGCAGTGGGAACCAGCCCTTAGGCGCCTTTTTGACGCTGCTTGTCCTGTCTTGCCAGATTTCCGGTGTTTTAGGATGTTTCATTACCTCAGCAGGCAGCAAAGCCCTACAATGTCAATAACACCACTTTCTTTGGTTGCAGTTATTTCTGATATGGCATTAACCACTTCAATACCACTTCAACACCAGACGCTTTCCTGCCCAGGCCAATTTTCAGCATTCAGCGCTGTTGCATTTTAAATGACAATTGCACGGTCATGCCTCGTAATGCCTTTTGGTCTTTGTAACGCCCGTCAGTTTTCCAGGAATTTATTAACAATGTCCTCTGAGATTTGTTGCAGTTATGTGTGGTGGTCTATCTCAATGATATCCTCATATTTTCCAAGTCCCTGGAGAGCCACCACACAGATGTCTACTGTGTGCTTCAGAAACTAAGAGATAACAATTTCTATTGTAAACTGGAGAAGTGCGAGTTCCATCGTGAATAGGTTAAATTCCTGTAATTTCCACTGCTGTTTTTTTTCGATGGACCCAGAAAAACTTTCGACAGTCCTACAGCCCTGACCCATGGGTTTACGTCCTCTGCAGCGTTTCCTGGGCTTTGCCAACTATTATCAGAAGTTTATTCGTAACTTCTCGTCTCTGGTCAAGCCCCTGACTGATATGACCATAAAGGACGGTAACCCACAGAGTTGGTCTCCGGAGTGCATTAAGGCCTTTGAGAGTCTCAAGGCTGCCTTTGTTTCTGCTCCTGTGTTGGCACATCCCGATCCTACGTTACATTTTATCCTTGAGGTTGATGCTTCTGAGACTGGTGTTGGCGCCCTTCTGTCTCAACGTCCTACCTCTGAGAGTGCTATGCATCCTTGTGGCTACTTTTCCAAGAAATTGTTACCTATGGAGTGTAATTACGAGATTGGTGACATAGAGCTGTTTGGCGATCATTTTAGCCCTGAAAGAATGGAGACATCTCCTCAAAGGTACCACTGAACCGGTTCTCATTCTTACTGACCATAAGAATCTCACATTCTTGTCTGAGGCTAAACGCCTCTCTCTCAGAAGGGCGCGATGGGCTCTTTTCTTGTCTAGTTTCAATTACATGTCTCATTCTTACCCGGTACTAAGAATGTAAGGGCTAATGCCTTGTCACAACAATTTTCCTCCACTTCCAAGTTGGACTCGGTTCTGGTTCCTGAGATTCCTCCTGATCGTATTCCGGTTATGGTTCGCACCAGTCTCACTTCTCCTTTGGGTGCCAAAATTCTTGCTGCTCAAATCCATGCTCCGCCTGAGAAACCTTGTGACCAGTGCTTTGTCCCAGAGAGTCTCTGTACTGCCGTGCTCCAGACTTACCATTCTTCCAAGGCTGCTGGCCACCCTGGGAAGAATCAACTCTTTTGGGCCATTTCCCAAAAATTCTGGTGGCCTAGTCTACGTGCCCATATAACTGCCTTCGTAGCTGCCTGTTCATGTGTGCTCAGAGTAAGACTCCACGACATCTTCCAGTGAGCCTCCTACAACCCATACCCAGAGGAGATAGGCCCTGGGCCCACCTGTCAATGGATTTCATTGCGGAGTTAAACAACTCACAGGGCAACACAGTTATCCTTATGGTGGTTGACCGGTTCTCAAAGATGTGTCATTGTATTCCACTTAAGAAGTTTCCCACTTCTAAGGAACTGGTTGGAGATCTTTCGCTTACGTGGGCTACCCAAGGTGTATGTCTCAGACAGGGGTAGTCAATTTGTGTCCCGGTTCTGGCAAGCCTTTTGTGCACAGTTGGGAATTCAGCTTGCTTTCTCCTTTGCGTATCACCCGCAGTCTAATGGGGCTGCAGAATGAGCCAATCAGTCCTTGGAGCAATTCCTACATTGCCATCATAACAACTGGTCAGTAGGGATGAGCCTGTGGCTAATTATAGCTCAGGGGGGTTTAGTACACGCCTCACACTATATAAGGCCGCCAGTGTGGCGGCCTTGTGTAGTGTTGTGCAGCGTTCATAGAGAGAAGGATAGGCAGGGACAGTGTCAGCTGTGCTTTATACTTCTTTAGATAGCGCTGTTACAGTGAGTGTAGTGTTCAGGGAGAGAGCAGGATAGGCAGGGACAGTGTCAGCTTTTCTTTGCTTCCTAACCTAGCGCTGTTACAGTCAGGGGCGGATCCAGAGCCTAGTGTCGGGAGGGGCACTGCCAGAAAATACTTTTTTTGGGGTAAATTTATTGAGGAAATGGCTGGTGTTAGCGCTTCAATCATCCCGGCACCATGGTTGTTATGGTGTCAGGATGATTGAAGCGCATTATTACTATTATTACATTGTATTAAAAAATGGAATGTTTCAACTCACCATAATGCAGAATCAGTAGGAGCCCCGTGCGTGTCACTTGCCACTGTCACCTGCCGCACGTTACGGATTGTCACTTGCCACGTCGCCTGTCACCAGATGCAGATTGTCACTTGCCACGTCGCCTGTCACCAGATGCAGCTTGTCACTTGCCACGTCGCCTGTCACTTGCCACTTCCCATGTCACATGTTGCAGATTGTCACTTGCCACGTCACTTGCCACGTCCCATGCCACACGTTGCAGATTGTCACTTGCTACACGTTGCTGATTGTTACTTGCCACGTCCCATGCCACACGTTGCAGATTGTCACTTGCCACATCCCATGCCACATGTTGCGGATTGTCACTTGCCACGTCGCCTGTCACCAGATGCAGATTGTCACTTGCCATGCCACGCATTGCAGATTGTCACTTGCCACATCCCATGCCACATGTTGCGGATTGTCACTTGCCACGTCGCCTGTCACCAGATGCAGATTGTCACTTGCCACGTCCCATGCCACGCATTGCCGATTGTCACTTGCCACGTCCCATGCCACACGTTGCGGATTGTCACTTGCCACGCCCCATGCCACACATTGCTGATTGTCACTTGCCTGCTATAATTGTCTCTTTCTGTGTGTCCCAGAGTCAGGCAGCAGATTACCAGTCAAGAAGCAGAGAGATGATGTAATCTCTCTGCTGCCGCGGCTGCCTGCACCCTGCACAGTGAGTGAGTGAGGGCGGAACTGCAGGGATGCCGGGCGGGCGCCGGGCAGTGAGAGATGATGTCATCTCTCTGCTCCCCCGCCCGCCGGCTCCCTGATTGGCCAGCAGCCCGGCGCCCGCTCACACACTGTCACCGAGCCGCACAGCTGCTCACCAACCAAGGCGCCCGGCCCGCCCGCGGAGCGGCCCGCTCTCTCACAAACGGAGCCACCCGGGCTCTCAGCCGTGGAGCCGCCTGCCCGCCCACTCACTCACCTGCATTCTCGGAGGGGGCAATTGCCCCGTTGCCCCCCCTGGATCCGCCCCTGGTTACAGTGGGTGTAGTGTGCCTCCTGCACACTGCACAGCATACACCTGAATCTACCCCTTCATTGCTGGTGTTGTGTAGTTGATTTGTGCAACACAGGCATCTGCCTAATATTCAGTCAGTTTAGTGTGCCTCCTGCACAGCATACACCTAAATTTGAATAGCACATTGCTGTATAAATGCCAATGGTCCCAAAAATGTGTCAAAAATGTCCGATGTATCTGCCATAATGTCGCAGTCACAATAAAAAATCGCTGATCGCCACCATTACTAGTAAAAAAAAATATTAATAAAAATGCTATAAAACTATCCCCTATTTTGTAAACGCTATAACTTTTGCGCAATCCAATCAATAATCGCTAATCGCTAAAAAATTTTATTTTTTTTTACCAAAAAATATGTAGAAGAATACGTTAAGTGGTTAAGTGGTTAAATGGCTTTGTGGTTAAATGGCTTTTTTTCCTTTACAAATGTCATTTTGTGCAGGGACAGTTCTAAACACGGGAAACACATGTCACTTCACAGGCATATTTTAGACACCCCCCCAGGTACGATATTTAAAGGAATATTTCACTTCTTTTTTTTCACTTTATGCATCATTAAAATGAGTGCTCCAGAAAAAAACTTCAGTTTTTAAAACTTCTTTTTGCATTGATACATGTCCCCTGGGGCAGGACCCGGGTTCCCAAACCCTTTTTAGGACAATAACATGCATATTGGCCGTTATAAATAGCACTTTAGATTTCGCACAATGGCGTCCATTGTAATTAATAGGGTTCTAACGTTCGTGCAAACTTTTGGTCCATTCGCAGGTTCTGGTGCGAACCGCACCCGGGGGTGTTCGGCTCATCCCTACTGGTCAGACCTATTCATGTGGGCAGAGTTTGCTCACAACAGTGCCTTCAGTTCTGCTTCCCGATTGTCCCTGTTTATGGTAAATTATGGTTTCCAGCCTTCCATGTTGCCTGACTCGCTTGTTTCGCAGAGTATTCCTGCATTAGAGAAGCATCTCTGTGGTCTTCATTCCACTTGGGCACAAGTCCAGGATGCTTTGCGTCATGCTAATGATAGGTACAGACTCCATGCTGACCGCAGACGCCTGCCTGTGCCTTCCTACCAGGTTGGGGACAGAGTCTGGATGTCATCTCACAACCTCCGACTTCATGTTTCCTCACTGAAGTTGCTATTCTTCTCAGGATTAACCCAGTGGCTTACGCATTAGACCTTCCTTCTAATATGCGTATTTCTAATAAATTTCATGTCTCCTTATTAAAACCTTTGGTCTGCAACCGCTTTACCACTTCAGTGCCACGTCCTCACCCTGTACAGGTTGAGAACCATGAGTATGAAGTACAGTTTATTGTTGAGTCCCGTAGGTTCGGTGGGCGCATACAGTACCTGGTGCATTGGAAGGGGTACGGTCCGGAGGAATGCTCTTGGGTCTCATCCGCGGACGTACATGCCCCTGTCATTTCCATAGACTGCACGGACATCGCATGTGATTTGCACTGCAGTACGGTGGGAATGACATGCGATCTTGCACAGCGCACTGGTGTGAACTGGCCCTAAGCTCATTCAGTCTTACTGGGTGTAATTATAAAAAGTGAGAAATCCACCCCTCCCCCACATAACAAATCCTGGTAATGGAAAGGAATGTTGCAACTGTGATTAGGTGACCTCAGACACACACACTGCACTATAACAATCATCAGATCACTGGATGTTCTACTCTGCTCAGCTCTGACTACATACATCTCCCCTATATTCTTCTTGCTGTTCACTGCAGAATGCATTTCCCTTCACCTTGGTTTGTGGATCACATCCCATGATGAGAAACATCCAGTCAAAACACAGTAAAGGCAGCCAATCCTGGGAGAGCTGGAGGGGAGGGAAGGGGAGGGGGATGTGAATTGTGAACTTTTTACACAGGATGTGCCTGTCTCAGGCTAGTGTACGAGATATGTAAATCACCTGTCACTCACAGCAAGGGGGAGGAACGGACAAAGTTTTCAAGACTTTGTCAAGATTTCTCTAACTGAACAATAAAAGAGGATTGCTCAGGCCTCGAGTAAATCTGTGTGGCAAGACTGGGCTCAAATGAAAGGAAATCGTATTCTCTACATTGTGACATCAAAAAAAATGTTGGGTTTACATCCACTTTAAGTCCAAGTACTCTTTTACATGTGAGAATTAAACCCATTAGTATTACCTGTTGTTGACAACTGATCCAACCAAAATCACTGAGTGGCAAAAGAAATAACAACTAGCAAGGAGTTAAATCTAACAGTAGATTGACATGTTGCCATTAGCTGACAGGTAGAACTGTTGTTGTTTCTCACATTTCGCTGCTATTTCTAGCATAGCGTACTTAACAATGCAGAAACTGCTGTTTACATGAAAACATGTTGATGAATATATTTTAGCCGTGGGAACTTACAAGTTTGGCCAAGTAATGAAAACAAAAAAACTCTTTTTCAGGACAGATTTCACATGCCTTTACACATGCATCCTCCATGGAGGACAACTGGATGTGCAGCTTGAACATGCAGACTTCATCTGATTGTCCTCAATTTGGCTGCAAATGAAAGTTTATGTCAATGGATTGGGGTTCAGGTCATGGACGTGTTGGAGGCCCTTTAACCACGTTAATACAAACGTTTTTCTTTTTCATTTGCAAAATAATTAATCATCTTGGGGTGTTTACTTTCCAAAAAGGAGTCAATGTGGGGATACTTCCTAGCATAAAACATACAAATAAAAATGCTATCTTGGCATTTTTATTGTTCTATACTAAGAAGTACGAGAAACTGGGGGGGGAGGCATCTCAAACTTGCTGTTGTGTTCCTTAAACCATTCTTGAACAGGGTAAGTGGTAGGTAGGTGGTACGTGTCAAAGTAAAATCCACATGAATGGCAGGACCAAGGTTTCCCAGCAGAAATTGGCCAAAGCATCAAACTGCCTCTGCCAGCTTACCTTTTTCCCATAGGGGTGTCAAACTGGTGGCCCTTCAGCTGTTGGGGAACTACAAATCCCATCATGCCTCTGCATACTGCATCCTGGTGCCATCCCTTCCCAAGGTAAGCAACGTACACACTAGGCCACCTCCTTCTTTTATTGCGCCATGGTCCAGTTCTGATGATCACATGCCCATTGTAGACGATTTTGACTTTGGACACGGGTCAGCATGGGCCCCATATAAAACAAACTACGATGCTCATTTTTTTCTGCTTTCAACACATTACTTACTGCATAGTATATGACTTTCAGATGCAATTGTAATGAGAAAATCAATATTATTCACAGTGAATAATATTGATTTACTCATTACAATTTTAATAGAAAAAAAAATTTGACTTTACAATCACTTTAAGATCACGGACAGTCAGTGATCTTAAAGTGATTGTAAAGTCTAATTTTTTTTTCTATTAAAATATCAAATATGTTATACTTACCTGCTCTGTGCAGTGGATTTGCACAGGTCAACCCGGATAATCCTTTTCTCGGGTCCCTGGCTGGAGCTCCTGGCCTCTCCCTCCTGTTGAGTGCCCCCACAGCAAGCAGGAGCACCCAAGCCTGAGTCGGCCAGAGAGCGTCCCTTGTGACATCACGTGACATCACAAGGGGTGGGCTCTCCAGGCGACATCATTGGATGGCCACGCCCCATGGCTATATAAGAGGTGTTGGATAGCAGGGACATTACAATGGAGGAAGACAGCTTCAGGACATGACCGCCTTTTTTTGTTTTTTAGCGGGTAAGTGGCGGGGAGGAAGAAGACAGCTCCGTGGGAGAAGACAGCACAAGAAAAAGAGGACACCAGGATATGACGGCACCGGGAGATGATGGCTCCGGTAGATGACGATTCCGGGAGAAGATGGCTCCGTACTTCTTATTGAATAAAGGACTTGCCAAAAACCGTCTCTTGTATTTTGTTAACATTTCATAGTTTTTTGGGTGAATGAGTAGGGGTACGATGACCCGATATCCATTCACATGGGGGGGCCAAATCTTTTTTAAATCGCAGGTTTAAAAATGCAAAATGCACTGCAAAACGTGCCCGAAAAACACATCAAGCGCAGGCGCATAGATGTGAACCTAGACTAATTCAATAAGTGGGGAGTCTATGCTGACTGAAAAACATGGGACTGATGACAGCGATGGAAGCGGAAGCTCAGAAATGGATCATTTAGTGCTGGGAGATTCCCAGAGGCTACTACAAAGCCCTTGTGTCATGCACTGATCTCCCACATCTAGTGATTAACAGTAAACTTCAAAGTGAAGATAAATCATGTCATTACACTTACAGATAAAAGTTCATAAGCAACACAAAGATTTGAATCTAGGCCAAAAGAAAGTTGTTCTCACAAGGAAAATCTATGATTTCAGTTTTCTATGTACTCCGGATAATCAATGACCTACTATGTGCTACATAAATATAGCTTATGTAATGAAAGGTTTGTGTGTACATTGTTGCTTGCTATGTGCATTGTCAGAACACTTTGATTAAGCCATTACAGTTGTAGTCGTATTTACAGAGATGGTTATCTGTGGTTTAAATTGGTAGTGTACTTTTCCATTACCGCTATTTGTATTGTTCCTACAACTATAGTACAGTGCCAGGATAAGACAGGGGTGGTAACTGCAGTAAATGGGAAGCAGAGGAAAATTTACAGCTGGATCTTGTCACTAGAGCTAAAGAATTATGAGTTAGAAATCATCTGTCTTTTAAAGGGAATGTAGAGTGGTTTTGTATTTTTTCTTTTTATAATGAACTAAAAAAATATAACTTTTAAGTTTCATGCACACTGGGCATTTATCCCCAGTGCAAGAGACGTTTATGTACAGGATGATCACATGCCTGCGCGTCTCTGAAACATTGCATTTTATCATTTTTCAATAAAAACTACTTGGATTTAATCTGCAGATCTGTGGTGTGCTGGCAAATACAGTGGGTATAGAAAAGAATCACTGCTTCAAAATCATCACATTTTGCTGCTTTGCAGCCTAAAATTAAGACAGACACAGTTTTTGTTTTTATCCAGCAACATCCAAGTAAAAGATATAACACAGATAAAACAGAGAAAGAACTCATAGTGAAATACAGTTTAACGTGAGTTATTAAGTGCATAAAATACGCAACTTACAGGATATTTGGCAAAGACAGGCATCAGTAAAAAACATCCGAGTTCGCCGCTGTGTAACGTGCGTTCCACAGAGGCGGAAACTGCGTCACTGGTTAGCACAAACCGAAAATACGTTGACGCGTTTCGCGTTTCGTGTCGCATTGACGCGTTGAGTCCTTTCTCTGTTTTCCCATCTATGGAGTATGGTATATCCTTCCTGTCATAAAATATCTTCTTGGAAGAGTTTGCTGAGGAATCATCCTGCATATCCCTAGATCATTAGATCACTGCTTTTTTGATCCCAGACTGCGAAGCTCAGGATCTAATATTTTTGGTGAGTGGGGTCACCGAACTTGTTCAAAGTTTTGGAGCACCATTGCACCTTTTACAGAAGCACTAAGCACTTTTCAGATTTTGTGTATATTTGTTTATGTTATGTAGCACTTACCCCCGAAGGAGCTGCTGGTATTTGATTGGGCTTACCGTTACCTCACTGTTCCACCTTCTCCGTCACAGGGGTCCTATTAAAGAGTTGCTCAAAGATTTTAGCTTCGACACTTTGTCCTTTTCCAAAATGCTTTATTGACAAAAAGACAATTCCAATAGAGGGATGGAGGGTTAAGGGGGATTCAGGTACCTTGTAATTGCGGGTCAGAGGTACTTCTTGATCCAGAGGACAACAGCTCCACAACTGGATCCAGCAACCACCGGATAGGCCTCTCTCACTGACCTAGAAGGCGATGCAATGCTCGGTCATAGTCTCTGCCACAGACTTGTAGAATCAGTAGAACGGTTGCAAAATCCTGTGCCACAGGACTGCGCAACCAGCAACTTGTTGCAATGTTAAAGAACAGTCACACAGTACCAGTTTCTTTCAGCCGAACCGGCGGTACTGTGAGGTAGCTGACCCAGGATCCATCCTCCAACTGAGTCTCCAGGCTCTTCTAGAGGTACCAGCCTTGGTGCTTGGTCCTCTCTCTGAAAAGTCCTCCCCTGGATCCTCCAGTCGCTTGGCTTCTCCCCGCAGGCAAGACAGCACAGGACCACCCCTAGATCGGTAGGCCCCAGGACTTCTGTGCCTACCCTTCAGTAACGAAGCCTCGGGGCAGCCGGACCGAGGCAATTTAGAAGGCAGCAGCACACCTTAGGCCAGGAGGGCCATCAGGTTGGAACCCTCCCTGTCACGGGGTCTGTCCCTTAAATACCCTCTCTCAGAATTCACAGCGGGCAGACCACACCCACTGACTGTTTCCGGCAAAGAGGCACTCAATACGCCCCCCCAGCTTGTTACAATTTCCAACCTTGGCCAAACTATAAGGGCGCCACCCCTCGGCCAAGGGGAAAACCACACAACCAGCTGAACTGGAACAGAACCAAAATTTACAACATAATCAGTCTGAGCTAAACTACAGCTCAGACAAACAAAATTTCTATTTATAGCGTCCGCCCATCAGGAGCAGGGGGCTACAGTTACAATTACATTGATGTGTAAGGCACCATTCACTAGGATGTATATTGTTTGTTATAGGCTGCTAGTGCTGTTTCATAATTTATAACACTTAACTCCTTGATCGCCCCCTAGTGTTTAACCCTTTCCCTGCCAGTGACATTTATACATTAATCAGTGCCTGTTTTTAGCTCTGATCACTGTATAAATGTCAATGGTCCCAAAATAGTGTCAAAAGTGTCCAATCAGTCCACCGCAATGTCGCAGTCCCGATAAAAATCGCAGATTACTAATAAAAAAAATAATAAAAATACCATTAATCTATCCCCTATTTTGTAGGCGCTATAAGTTTTGCACGAACCAATCAATATACACTTATTTTTTTACCTAAATTATGTAGAAGAATACATATCGGCCTAAACTGAGGAAGAAATTTGTTTTTATATATATTTTTTGAGGATATTTATTATAGCAGAAAGTAAAAATAATATTTTTTTTTTCAAAATTGTTGAAATTTTTTTTGTTTATAGCGCAAAAAATAAAAACCACAGCGGTGATCAAATACCAACAAAAGAAAGCTCTATTTGTGGGGAAAAAATTACGCAAATTTCATTTAGGTACAGCGTCGCACAACCGCACAATTGTCAGTTAAAGCAACGCAGTGCCAAATTGTAAAAAGTGCTCTGGTCAGGAAGGGGGTAAAATCTTACCGGGGCTGAAGTGGTTAAAATCATTAAAAGTCTTAAAAAAATACAATATATTTATGGTCTAGAGCCCTACGGACGACATGAGTAACGATGACACATAGGAACAATACAAAACTCACCAACATGAAATAGACCTGAAAGTGTGCCTTGGTCTACCGTATGGTACGCCAAAATAAGGGGGCATACCCTAGATAAAGAATGATAAGAAGTAGTTATGGAATAATGTGGAATGAGTATTCAGTCTGGGGTAAGAATACTTGGAAGAGGCTTTTAAAAGGGGAGGGTGGGTGGGTATCACGCACAGGAAACCGACAAAGACCGGCGGCCTTTGGGCTGCTTATATACCCTCCAGGCTCCTCCCATAACTTCAGGCCGGTACCCGGCCTTCCAATTTATGGTCTAGAGCCCTACGGACGACATGAGTAACGATGACACATAGGAACAATACAAAACTCACCAACATGAAATAGACCTGAAAGTGTGCCTTGGTCTACCGTATGGTACGCCAAAATAAGGGGGCAAAAACCTTCAGGTAGGGGATAATTATTTATTAGAGGTAATGTCATTGAGTGAGTCGAGCAAAGGCCTGAGCCATCTCTAACTGTGGGTTAGGAATGTAACGAGAGAAGCAGGCCGATTTCCACCGACCCAGTTTCTTGATCACGTGGTCCGGAACCCCCTGTCTTGAGGCTGTCGTGGCCGCCCCGATCCGGAACGAATGCCCGGAGTACTGGCTGGGGTCCAACTGAAGATGGCCGAGAAGGACCCGGACATGTTCCACGAACTGCGACGAGTTAAGGGGTTTTACCGGAAAGGGTAGCAGTGGACTGGCCCCTGGGCAGTCGGACAGCAGTGCCGTCAGGCGGTCCAACACGGCAACTGGGCACCAGTTGTTGTGAGTCCTGTACAGGTGAATATCTACTCCGGAACCTCGCTGCTGAGTTTTGGATGTCGTCAAGTGAAGGACGTAGTGATCCTGGTGGCGATAGAGATTATTTCTATGCAAGACTGGACCGGCTGGGTGGCTGCGAGTGAACTCGCTGGGCCGCAGAAACCCGTAAAACGCCATGTGAATCGCAGCCTGTAGGACGGTGCTGAGGAGGAGACCGAATGGGGACCTATCCAGGATGTCAGACATCCCCTTGAAGATCTCCCCCGTGATAGGCAGCCGCTTTGGGCTGACTGGCGGCTGGTGTTTCTGAACTCCACGTAGTAGAGCCCTCACCGCGTGGCAGGAGAACACCGAAGGCCTTGCGGGGTCTTGAAGTGACAAATAGTGCTGCACCCCGGCCACGTACTGGCGTATCGTGCTGTGTGACAGTGCTAGGTGTGAATGGCAGTAGGCGATGAACGCCAAGACCTGCTTGAGGCTGGAAGACTCGCGAGGCCGCTGGGGCAGGAACTTGTTAAACGCCCTCCAGGCCGTCTGGTAAGCCCGACGGGTGTTGCGGGCGAGTGAGGCGTTAATGATGTCGGTGGCTGAGCGTAGATGTGGGGCTAGTCCAAGGTCAGTTGTGACCAATCCGGGATAGTGGCTGAATGACGGCAGGCTCCCGGCACCTGTTCAAAGAAAGAAATAAAGTTAAAACGGGAGAGTGCGTCCGCTGCTGCGTTGAACTTCCCTGGAATGAATGAGCAGTACACATTGAACTGATGCTGTAGGGATAGCTGGACCAGTCTGCGGAGGAAGGACATGACGGGCCTGGACTTAGACCTGCCCTTGCTGATGATCTCGGCTGTGGCTTGATTGTCTGTCGAGAAAGCCACCGTCTGTCCAGACCAAAGGTGACCCCATAGGTGAGCGGCTGCTACAATAGGGAAGAGCTCAAAGAGGGCTGACGTAGTAGTGAAGCCCGGTGTGGCTAGTGCTTGAGGAGGCCACGGGGCGGCGAACCACAAATGGCCAAAAATGGCGGCGCATCCTGTGGATGCCGCCGCGTCGGTCACCACCTGTGGTGACTGCGTGGACACGACTGGGATAAACAGGGACACACCGTTCCAATCACTAAGAAAGTGCTCCCACATGGCCAGATCTGCTCTGGCTGCAGAATCCAGCCTGATGACCTGGTCTGGGTCCTGCGTGTAGGACAGGAAGACCAGCAACCGGGACACGAAGGAGCGGCCCTGGGGGATGATCCTCACAGCAAAGTTCAGCATCCCGAGGAGAGACTGAAGTTGCTTCTGAGTACATCCCCCCACCCGGGTGAATTCTCGCAGAACCGTCCTGATACGGTCCAACTTATCTGCTGGAAGGCTGGCCTGCATGGCCAACGTGTCAAGGTCGACGCCCAAGAACGTGATCTTGTGTGCCGGGCCGTCAACCTTGTGCTCCGCTACGGGGACGTTCAGATTGTCGAAAACCGTCCTCAACTTTCCAAGGTCCCCTGGGGGAACCCCGGGCGGCTCTATCAGAAGGAAGTCATCCAAATAATGGATGACCTCGTGGCACTGTGCCTCATGGAGAAGGATCCACGCCAGGGTCTCGGCGAACTTGTCAAACAACCAAGGACTACTTTTAGACCCGAAGGTCAATTTGGTCGCGAAATAATATCGCTCCCTCCACTTGATGCCGTGCCAGCACCACAGGGAAGGATGGATGGGCAGCAGCTTGAAGGCGTCAGATATGTCTGCCTTCGAGAGCCAAGCACCCACCCCTGCCCTGAGAATGGCCTGGATAGCCATGTCTACTGAAGCGTACTTCAGCGAGAACTCCTCGGAGGGGATGAGCGAGTTGAGACTGGGAACGACGGAAGAATGAGGCGCTGACAGATCATACACCAGACGTTTTTTATTTGAAAACTTTCCCTGCACAAGCCCGATAGGGCTAACCCTCCAGATGCTGAAGGGAGATTGACAGAACGGGCCTATCATGAAGTCCCGATCCAACTCCGTCTGCAAAAGGACGTCAATCGCTGGCTCATCTGTTGCTGCTGAGCGTAGGTTCGGACATTCGTGGGTGGAGTGGGGCAGGGTGATGAGCCCGGTATGAAACCCATCCGTGAAGCCTCGGATGAGGTAGCTGGCGAGCGACGGAGTGGGGTGTGAGGTCAGGTAAACGCCGAGCCAAAGGACATTGACCCGGCTTAGTCATGGTCTCTTCTGTTTGACCTCACACAGGATCCTGGGGTGCGCCCTCTGGCATAGGGTGCAAACGTGCAAGAGCCGGCACTGGCTGAAATTGCAGGAGCCATAATTAAAATTGTTGCAGATGGCGGCTCCCCCAACCATCCGCACCGGACGTCCCAACTTGTCCACCTTTTGCCCTTGCACCGGGGCCTGCTGAGCCTGGCTCGTGCTGGCAGAGGCCGTGCTAGCTATTGGACGGACAGAGGCTATGTTGGCACACCAGACCGTGGTGTGGGACGCTGACTGACAGACAGCACATAGCGGGGAGCGAAGGCCTGCGAAGTGGCGGCAGAACAATTCCGTGTCCACTACGCTCCAGTCCGTTGGCAAATGGAACTGTGCGAATCTGGCTGCGGCTTTGGCCGAGAAGGACCGATGATAGTCGTAGAACGCTGAGCCACCGTATTTGTGGCCCAGGTCTACGATCAAATGGAGGTAGAGGTCCAGCTCTTCCCGTCTGCCGGGGGAGGCTGAGCACAGCACGTCTCTAAACATGCCGAAAGCGAGCGTGAATTCGGGCACCGTGAGCTTCCTGTTGAGCCTCGGATCCTTCGCTTTCAACACCACCGAGACATCCCCCCAGGTGTAGGCCTTGTTCTCGGCCAAGTCATGGACCGAGATCAAGAGTGAGGCCAGATTAACGTCTTTGCCCTCTAGAATGTCCTTCCTTACGCTGGGTGGCACCAGGTGGGAAGGGTGAACGGTAGGCGTGGCAAGCTCACTACCTGCGGCCGGTGCACTGATGGCTGGGACCACCGCGGGGTCCGGAACCGTGGCAGCCGGGCTGGCCTCTAGACGAGACACCCTGTCCTGGACCTCCACGATTGAGGAAGACAGGGAAGATACGAGGGTGTGTAGCTGGGCAACGGCGGCTGAAATCGATTCCAGAGACGCCTGCTGGCTGCTGGGGCTTGCTGCGGCCGGTGGTGGGAAGAGAAGCCTGAATAGCTCCGCCTTCCTGGCCGTGGACGAGAAGGGTATCCCTCTGCGTCTCAGCTCGGCGGACAGCCTGGGAATTGTCCACGCCCTAAGAGACTGGACACTGCCAGCCTCGGAGGCTGACGCCGGAGATAGCGGGGTGGTGAGGTCATCGCTGCCAACTGACGACATGGCGGCTGCCAAGACCTGTTACTTGGTAGACTGGTCACGTGTCTGCAGGCTGGGCCTAAAAGGTGACAAGAAATGAGTTTGGACGTGTCACCTATGATATACGTACCTGCCACAAGAAAGCAGGAGCCCCCCGTGCCCCTGTGTTTTTTTTTTTTTTTTTTTTTACCTGCTGGAACCCTGATCAAGTTGGCGCAGGTGGACCTACTGAATCCGACTGACCTGAGAGAGTGTGAGAAAAAGTACCTATTTAAGAGCCTAAAACTGCTGCCGTCCAGAGCGACGGAACCCAACGTAGATGATAACAACAGGCGATAGTGACTTGAGTCGACTGCCGAGATCGCTATGGGATCAAATGGCAGATGACAACGCGAACAACTGACTCGACACGTTGCCTTAACTGAATGAACTTCTCGTGACAGGGCCCGGCCCGTTCGTACCGTATGGGGGTGACTGTGGGCCGGACTCTGGAGCCCGTACCGAATGAGGCCACCATGAAACTAGGCCGACTGCCTAGGTACGCTGAGGCCGAACTGTGACATCCAGCTGCCACCGGGTCCGACTCCAAGCTCCCCCCCCCCCTTTTTTTTTTTTTTTTTTTTTTTTTTTTTTTTTTTTTTTTTGTAGAAATGCGGCCGGCCTAGGGCACGCCGGCGCGAATTCGTACAAGCGGGTGACCAATTAACGCCGGGCGTGGTAAGGTGACACAGAAATGCTATAACATGACAAGGGCAAGAATCAAAGTTTTTTTTTTTTTTTTTTTTGCGACTCCGCCCCTGGCGCATGTATTGAAATGAGGCCGAGCCTAGGGCACGCCGACACGAATTAAGTGCGAAGAAGTGACTTCATTCACGCCGGGCGTGGTAAGGTGACAGAAATGAGATACCATGACAGGGGCAAGAATCAGGAATGTACGCAAACCAGTGATGCGATTCCGCCCTTGGCGCATGTATTGAAATGAGGCCGTGCCTAGGGCACGCCGACACGAATTTAGTGCGAAGAAGTGACTACATTCATGCCGGGCGTGGTAAGGTGACAGAAATGAGATACCATGACAGGGGCAAGAATCAGGAATGTACGCAAACCAGTGATGCGATTCCGCCCTTGGCGCATGTATTGAAATGAGGCCGTGCCTAGGGCACGCCGACACGAATTTAGTGCGAAGAAGTGACTTCATTCATGCCGGGCGTGGTAAGGTGACAGAAATGAGATACCATGACAGGGGCAAGAATCAGGAATGTACGCAAACAAGTGATGCGATTCCGCCCTTGGCGCATGTATTGAAATGAGGCCGGGCCTGGGGCACGCCGACACGAATTAGTGCGGGGAAGTGACTGCATTCATGCCGGACGTGGTAAGGTGACAGAAATGATATACCATGACAGGGGCAAGAATCAGGAATGTACGCAACCAGTGATGCGATTCCGCCCTTGGCGCATGTATTGAAATGAGGCCGGCCTGGGGCACGCCGACCCGAATCAGTGCAGGGAAGTGACTGCATACAAGCCGGGCGTGGTAAGGTGACAGAAATGATATACCATGACAGGGGCAAGAATCAAGAACGTACGCAACCAGTGATGTGATTCTGCCCTTGGCGCATGTATCGAAATGAGGCCGGGTAGTCGTGCATCTGGATCGCCCCGATCGGAGCATGCATGGATGCGACCGGACCAGGATGGAAGCGATGGCATGAACACCCTGTTTTAACTGATGCGAAATGATTTAGCATGACCGAATGGCCTGATACGTTGGCCACGTTTGACATGATGAAATGATTGTCATGCTAACACGTGAAATGTTTCGACACGGTCGAAGTGATTTGTACAATTAGTATGCCAACAGTGCTTCGGAATGTAAATAGCGATTCGGCACGCTCGCTGGCGCCACCGATTCGAATAATGGCAGGACATGAACGATACGTGTGTGAGTGCGAACGGCACCCGTGCATGAGTCATGTCTGAACGATTCGAAGACTGCGTAGCACGACCGCGAAAGGGGAACCCTTGAGTGCCGGATGCGGCATCGGTCGGAATGTAGTGGCGGGCGGCCCTGAATGTGCGTGCCGCTAGATGGCTCCCGATCGTGTACAACCAAAAACGTGCGAGTAAGTGTTTAGTTTTCGAGACAAGCAGTGCGTGGTTCGTGAGCTACGCAGACCACAGTTTAGTGACATGATAAGCAGTGCATGAGAACGTAAAACATGGGAGCCGAAGCCCTACCTGCGACAGCCGAACCAGACTCTTTGTACTAAACTGCGACTCGGCGACACGAGTGCGACACGAAGGGACAACACGACTTACGAACACGGACGCGGGACTGCAACAAGAGGAGACGGACAGACGAAAACCGGAGCTCACGAACCGGCACCAACAGCGCTTGTCTCGAACGAGTCGGTCCTAGATGTCTGACGTATCAGATATCACGCACAGGAAACCGACAAAGACCGGCGGCCTTTGGGCTGCTTATATACCCTCCGGGCTCCTCCCATAACTTCAGGCCGGTACCCGGCCTTCCAATATATAGCTAATCACATGGTACAGGGTGCTGCGATAGCCCCAGGTACCAAGTGATAGCTGTGGGCAAATTACAGCATAGAAAACACAGCTGGTATGAATGAATTCATTCATAAAAGCTTTGTTGACACTGTGATCATGTAAAACATAATGATCACCAGGCCCCGTGTACCTGGATCCGCAATCTGCTGTGTTCGGTGCAAAAGGCAGTGTACATGATTGTGCCTGCATGTGCCACACAGCCACAGTATATGGACTGCGGCTGGTCAGCAAGTGGTTAAAGACAAAGTAATTTTCAAAAAGGCCAGGCATAAATATCAGGTATGGTCTGCCAACATCTGGGGTTTGGATGGCAAAATGATTCAGATTCTGGAACGGATTTTCTACAGAAAGGATGGACACTGTTTGTTATTCGTTGCTGCACAAGAGAGAGAGTTAGAGATGCTAACTGGCAGGGAGCTATTAGACAACTGAACTGTTGCCCAAAGCAGGGGGCAACCCACATCTAGAAATTCCTATTTGCTTCTGCTGAATCATGCAGAGGGAATCCTCTGCCTTTGTCCCTGATTGCCGGATCTGTAGGGAAAAAAAACAACCTGACGGTTGCGGTTGTTTTTTGTTGTTTTTTCTCCTTCTTTAAGGCCTATTGAGCTCTGGGCTTGCAGAGCAAATGGGCACAGTGCTGATATGTGAATACGTGTACACCAAAAAATGTTAAATACTACTGCAAATTATTCTTGACCTTGTTCAGGGCATAGTACTGTTATGAAGGAAATGTATATACTTTTATTGTAGTTAGGATTTTTGTTAGATAAGATATAGTCCTCTTTTTTATTTCAGGGCTCTGGAAGATTACAGAGTGTCAATATCATTGCATCCATTGTACATATTCTGATTATTTCAGATCAGGTTCTGTGTTTGAACTTTTGCCCATTAGAGGTGTCATAGTACTTTCTAGCCACTAGGTGGCAATGCAGTAGAGAAAATATTTTATTGACTCTAAACACTATACCTTGGAGCAGTGTTTCTTAATTCCAGTCCTCAAGGTGCACCGACAGGTCATGTTTTCAGGATTTCCCTCAGTTGAAACGGCTATGGTAATTACTAAGGCAGTAAAACTGATCAAATAACATGTGCAAAATAATGGAAAGCCTGAAAATATGACCTGTTTGTGTGCCTTGAGGACTGGACTTGAGAAACACTGCCTTGGAGCTATAGATTGTTATATTCTATTGATTTGCAGGAGGATCATTTCTGCAGAGATAATGCTCCAACTCTGGATTGTAATGTCTATGCTGCTCTAATTCTGTTCTTTTACAGGCGAGCAGTGATAAGAAATTTGCACTTCAGTTGAAATTCGATTGCACTTGTATTTTTCATTGATGCACTAACCACTTATAATTAACTAGTGGTAGTGCTCTACCCATATATGCTGTGTATGTTTATTTGTCTGTTGTAAGAGTTCTGCCACCTAACAGGGTTTTTTTTTTTTTTTTTGACCTGGTGACAGCCTCCTGACTGTAATGTGCAAAGTTACTATATTTCAACTAAAGAACTTTTATTATGTGGAATGTCTCATATTTATTTTTTACACTGTTATTTTCTCCTCTCCCCATTCCTTATCTTATCATGGGATAGTTTACTGTCGTGTTACTTGTGGGGAAAAAGAGCATTTGTTGTTGTGTTACTTGGCCCATGAGGACAAGGCCTATTTTTAGGAAGGAGGGGGTGAATGTAGCCCCCTCCTAGTTCAATTTATTTTTTGTCTCCTGTAGTCACTAGAGTAGTGATTGTTTGTCCTGGTCTGTTCAGGGCTTCACAGAACCTCACCACAAGGGATCTGTCTTGGAGAAGGACTGTCTCCGTCACTGGACCATGGTTCGGGAGGAAGTTGGAAGTTGGCAACTGTGCTGGGGATTTGTGAGTAAAGACCCTAAATAGATCCCTGTTACTTATATTTAGGATGCCGGGTGTCATAAATCATGGGTTTCTCCCTCACAAGTCTGATCAACTCCTCACAATCCACAGATTCTTTCTCCTTTGATGATGCTTTTCGTCCTCTTTTGGACATGCTGGTTCCAGTCCGGATTTCAAAAGACACAGGGGAGGAACAGGAAGAAGGGGAGGTGTTAGAGTGGCGCGAATTTCTGTTCAGGACGCAAGCCAGATGCGAATCAGATGCGTGCCCATAGAAGATAATGGGCCTGAATTCGCACCTGATCCGTCCCGCACCGCACCAAAGACGGTTGCGTTTTTTCGTCAATTCGCAGTGCGCATGCACCGGACATGTGTGAACGTGCCCCATTGAAAACAATGGGTTTTCAAATGTCCTGCGAATTTGCAGTATTTTGCCCCGCTGCAAATTCGCTATAGTGTGAACCCAGGCTTAAAGTGGAGTTCCACCCACTTTTACAACTCTTCAGCATCCCTCACTAAACTGTGCACTGTAAACAAATTGGATATTTTTTTTATTTTTTTTCAGCACAGACTGTATATCTGCTGTATTCATTTTTCACTTCCTCCTCCCTGGCCGCGGCCCATCGCATCATTTCCTGTTTGCAATGCCTCCTGGGAAGGGGCAGCAACTTCCTCTCAAACTGCCATTGCTATGGAAACCTGACCTGAAACCTATTACACTGCTTATGCTGCACTGAGCATGTACGAGATCTGCAAGGATGAGATCCAGGAAGAAATACAGTCTGGCTTCAGATGCCCACACTCAAGATGGCCACGGCCTGCTGCAAGTTTATAAAATAACAAACTACTGCTAAAAACTAACAAAACAGACCTTAGTTTACAGACTTACTTTACTAGAATACATTAAGCTTGTGTATTATAGGGGTATTTTTATTTAAAAAGTATAATTTTGTCCGGAACACCGCTTTAACCTGCATTCACACCTGAGCAGAACATAAGCACAGCATATTCCTGGTGATTTTGAAGTGTTTTTTCAGGCTCTTTTCAGGTGTTTAACAGGCATTTTTGCATATGTATCATACTTCAGCCGCAAAAACACACATATCCCATTGAAGTGTATGGGATCCGTTGGGATGGAGTGTCCGTTCAGGTCCGCCTGAAAAACTGACAGGCGGACCTGAACGGACCGTCCGCGTGAAAGGGGCCTTCCTCTTGTATCCTTGTGGAATGTTTTAACCCCTTGGCGTGAGCATATGCAGATATGCGGCCTGGGCTTTCGGGGGTTATACCGGGATGATGGAGCATACACACGGTCGGAATTTCCGACCAAAAGCTCACAGACTTGGACTCTTGCTCGCGGAATTTCCGATTGTGCGTATGGGGCATTACATAAGACACCACCAGACCTGTTTTTAAGATGACCAGGCAATCAACTGGATTTCAGCTCATCACTATAATTTTCTGAGCTAAAGATGATTTAAATATCGGATCATCAGTTGAACAGATTATACACTATGTTCAGCTGCTGTCTAATGTCTATACTTAGCATTATAATAAGTGTGCTTAGCCTCATGCACAAAGTAATATAAAAAGTCAGTAAACCAGTGAATAAACACTGAAATTTTTTCACACGGGATAAGCATCTATAGAACAAGTCAGGTAAATGTTAACAGTACTTTGTGACAGGCAATCTCAATTATTACAGTTTCCATAGGGGCATTTTGTTTTCAGATCAGGAGATTCATGTGATTTGATATTTTTCAAGAATGTGACATCCAGAGAGAGCACATGACATGCTAACTTTATTGTTATAAACCACAAATATAATAAATAAGGACTACTATAAGCAGCCTAATGTTAAGGAAATAGGGAATATTAACCTCAGAATTCACCTAGGGTTCGCTTACACCTGAGTTGCTGTCTGAAGACTGACCTGCGTTGGATCGGTTTTCAGAGAGTGGTTGACAGGCACTAAGGTAAAATTGTCATCTCCTGAATGGCTTTTTTTTTTTTACAGCCAAATGGATTTTGAATGGGCATACAGCGCCGCAACTGTTAGCCTAGTGTTTGGCTCGCAGTTGTGGCACAGCTCCATTCACTTGAATAGATCTCACTCAGCAACAGTGCAAATGCGACAGGTACTAATTTTTCTGTCCTGCGAAGCAAAGCAATGGAGCCGTGGCATGTGTACAATTCCGTATGGCTCCCTTCAGCTTAAAGCTTAAGGGGGGGCTGTAAAAATTTTACAGCCCCCCCTTAAGAATTTACCCCCCCCAACCTAAAGAATTTTACCTCCCCCAACCACCAATGCAAACTAAGCCATGCAAGGATATGTGAGATCAAAGCAAGGATATGAGAGGTTAAAGCCCCTACAGTTAGTTAAACTGGCACTCTACAGCATGTAAACAGTGCATAGCTCCCAGGTGGCCCTGTTTACTTTATATAGTTATGACTACATTTTGTTTTCAGTAGAATTCTTCCCCGTTCAATAAGAACTCTGGTCTAAAAGATAACCTGTGCAGATGTAGTAAGGTAGATAAGGCACAAACAGAGTTACAAATTGTTTAGCTGGTAAGACCGCTCACTTAAATATGTATACTAGCAGGAAGGCTTTTATTGCAGAAAACACTCTATATGTGTATATACTGTGTATAAAAATATATATTGTATATATATATCTCTTCTGTAATAGATGCTTCTTACTTTCCTTCTAGTAAGTTTCTTTAGTCTGTAAACTGAACTGTGCATGCACAATTTAGTGTACAAACTCCAACTTACATCACCCTGGGGCCTGACAATCAAGATACCGAACACATAAAAATATTGTAGGCACATCATTTTTTCAGAATGTTGGCAACTAATAGGGAAACTTTTTTTGTATGCAGGCGGAGTCTTATGTTAATAAGGGGAGGGGCATTCATTTGTAGGTGTGGCTTCGTAATGAGAAAAATGTGCCGCACCGAGAAATAGACAGGGTTTGAACTAAATATTGGGTGTGGCTTAACAGGGGTGTGGTTAGAGTCTGAGATGAAATAGGGATGGAGGGAGAAGGAAGAGGGAGAGAGAAGGAATGAGAGAAAGGGAGAAAGAAGGAGAGAGAAAAAGAGAGAAAGGGAGAGGATCAGAGTGTTCGGAGATGATACAAGAGACAGTCAGAGTTTGCAGAGATGATACAAGAGGCAGTGAGAGAGTGTGCGGAGATGATACAGGACACGGTCAGTGAGTGTGCAGAGATGATACAGGAGACGGTCAGTGAGTGTGCGGAGCTGATACAAGAGACGATCAGAGAGTGTGCGGAGATGATACAAGAGGCGGTCAGAGAGTGTGCGAAGATGATACAAGAGGCGGTCAGAGAGTGTGCGGAGATGATACAAGAGGCGGTCAGAGAGTGTGCGAAGATGATACAGGAGAAGGTCAGTGAGTATGCGGAGATGATACAAGAGACGGTCAGTGAGTGTGCGGAGATGACACAAGATGCGGTCAGAGAGTGTGTGGAGATGATACAAGAGGCGGTCAGAGAGTGTGCGGAGATGATACAGGAGACAATCAGTGAGTGTGCGGAGATGATGCAAGAGATGGTCAGAGAGTGGGCGGAGATGATGCAGGAGACTGTCAGAGAGGGTGCGGACATGGTACAGGAGAAGGTGCAGACATGGCACAGGAGGGGGTGAGAGGGTGCATACATGGTACAGTAGAGGGTGAGAGGGTGCAGACATGGTACAGTAGAGGGTGGGAGGGTGCAGACATGGTGGGTGAGAGGGTGAAGACATGGTACGTGAGAGGGTGCAGACATTGTGGGTGACAGGGGTGCAGACATTGTGGGTGACAGGGTGCAGGTCACTGAGAATTGGGGGGGCGGCAGCTCTGTGGTGCCCGCCGGATCTCAATGCGGCTAGCAGGTCTCTTCCGTGTGTACAGTGGAGAGGGGAGGGGCAGCTAATTGGCTGCAGTATTGCGAATTGCTCTACTTGTACACTGAAGAGAGAAGCCAATTGGCTGCGCAGGGCATATATATATATATATATATATATATATATATAAATAAAACATCTTCCGAAATTCTAATATCATATAGACTGAAATCAAATTTGAATAGAAAAGATTAGAATAGAATAGAATAGCATAGAATAGCAATAGAATAGAATAAAATATATATATATATATATATATATATATATATATATATATATATATATATATTATATTCTGTTCTATTGTTTTTCTAGTCTATTCTTTTCTATTATTTTCTATTCTAATCTTTTCTATTCAAATTCATTCTATACGAAATTCGAATTTCAGAAGCCACCTTCTGAAATTCGATTTTCGTATAGAATGAATTCAAATTTGAATAGAAACGTTTTAGAATAGAATAGAAAAGAATAGCATAGAAAAACAATGGAACAGAATAGAATAAAATAAAATATATATATTATATTTTATTATATTCCATTCTATTGTTTTTCTATGCTATTCTTTTCTATTATTTTCTATTCTATTCAAATTTGATTTCAGTCTATGGGAAATTCGAATTTCCGAAGATGATATATATATATATATACATATTGTGGTAATGTGGTACCCCACCAGTCACAGAGCTCTATCTCTCATCTCAGCCATTCTTGCTTCTTTTAGGAGCTTTGATCGCCCCATACTCACAGTCACTCCAGAACAGCTTTGCACAGTTCAACAACAAATTGGAGCACTGTCTCTTTAAGGCTAGTTGTCTTTCACATGCAGTCTCATGCACCAAAACACAGTTCATATAAAACAGATGAACTTACTTGCTTGTAGGGATCTCAGATTGTGCCCGCATTCTCCACCATATATAAAGGATCAGCATCAAAGGTAAAGCTTGAAGGACTCCGCCACTCGCTGGTTCTTCTTTTTAAGGGCTTTGTTTGCCCATTTTTATTAAAAGAGAGTTCCATAAACACAGATAAGTTTCCCTCGCAGGGGTTTCAGCATTCCTTTCCGTCAACAACAAAAATGACAGTTAGCCTAGTTGGCTCTCAGTTGCAGCACTCTGCTCTGGCCTTACCCTCTAGGCCCTTGTCTGTCTCCTACAGACTTTTCCAGCAAACACCTTGGTGCACCCAGCTTACAGCCTCTTGCTGTACTGGTCCTCAGACTTGGGTCTCTGGCTTTGATTAGTGCACACCTGCACTCTCTGGACTCCTAGAGACCTCCTGTCTCTCTAGGGTGGAGTCCAGAACCATGGTCCTGACTCTACTATCAGGCCAACACACACCTGAACAATCAGTGGGCTGGTGAGTCTCAAGTTCTGGACCCAGGACTGGGGATTTCATCCCACCCGGATCTCTAAGAAATCCCCAGGCTCCAGGTCCCAAAGCGGACTTTACTAAATAATGAGGAAACTGAAAAGCCAGTTTCCTCTCAAACAAGCAACTACCCTGGAGCCCCTCAACCCATCTGGTTGAGAATTCTGGGTACATGCACTGGTGGGGTACCACATTACCACAATATATATATATATTTTTATATAATTCTATACAAAATTCGAATTTCGGAAAATGGTTATATAGAAATAGAATGTAATTGAATTCTAAAATAAAAGACTAGAATAGAAAAAACAATAAAACAGAATAGAACAAAATATAATATAAAAAAACATCTTTCGAAAAATTGGAATTTGGTACAGAATGAATTAGAATTAGATTAGGAAACGATTAGAATAGAATATATTATATTTTTTTCTATTCTGTTCTATTGTTTTTCTATGCTATTCTTTTAGATTATTTTCTATTCTAATCTTTTCTATTGGAATTCGATTTCATTCTATACGAATTTTGAATTTCGCAAAATGGTTATATATAGTTTACTTTTTCAAATTCGGTAAAAAAAATATACTAGCATAGCATACTAGCTCATTATGAATGACATACCTGAGAACGAAGCCCCCGAAGCAGTCCTCATCCACGATCTTCTGCGCCGCCATCAAACCCGGAGTGACTTCCGGGTCTCGCCGCTCCACCGCTGTCATTCGCTGGAGCGGCGATGACGTCACTCCCGCCGTTATCTCGCCATGCGCAGTGCGCCTGCGCGCCGCTGTCTACGGTGCATGCGCCGTAGATAGCGGTGCCTTTTCTTTTCTAAATATCTCCTAAACCATGTAGGTTTAGGAGATATTTATTGGACCTACAGGTAAGCCTTAATCTAGGCTTACCTGTAGGTCAAAGTGGTTTGTAAGGGTTTACAACCACTTTAAAGTGACATTGAAGGTTTGCCACGCCACCCAGAAGAAAGGTGGTTCTTCACCCTCTATCCAAGCCCAATGGCATTTTCCCCAATAATAGGCCTTTGAGATGCTCAAACAAAAACTGACTTCTGCACCTTTATTGGCCTCTGCGAATAAGTCCTTCTGGGTGTATACAGGTGGGAGTTTGCAAAGCCTGGGAGCTGTACAGGCTCAGGTACAGGACGGCTGTGAACGAGTGATCACCAATGCCAGCCACATCTTCCGGCATACTGAGAAGAACCCCAATAATTAAAGCTCCTTCAAACTGAAGCTACTGTCCTTAGTGTGGGCCATCACCAAAAAGTTTGCAGAGTACCTCAAAAGGGTGGACATAGGGGTCTTCACAGACAACAACCCCCTTGCCTACCTGAACACAGCCAGGCTGGTGGAACACCCATGGGAGTATGCTGAGAAGACAATGAGGTGGCCCCTGTTTACCCTCGGCAGACACCTCGTGCTCTCCCAATGAAGAGGGAGCAGTTCCCTAGGTGGAGTCTGCCAAAATCTACAGCCGAGAGGAGTGGGCGCTGATTCATCAGAGGGATCCAGATCTCATGCAGGTGCAGTGCTTCCTATCTTATAGAATCTAAAGACAATGGGATTGACTCAAGACTATATTGCCAGGCATGCATTCCTACCGAACAGTGGAACATCCCAGCCACACATCCTCCAAGTCTGCCAAGTACTACAAACTGTAAGTGGACACTTTGAGGCCAACAGAACTGAATCCTTGGTCAGAAGATACTACTTCTGCCCGCAGCTGGCAGATTGGGTCCAGAAGGTTTGCAGAGAATGTGACGCTTGCTCTGTACATGCCCAAAAGGACCACACCAATGACCATTACCACATTGGAGCCTCTTGAGCTAGTCACAATGGACTTCTTACCAATCTTCAGCTCTCCCTTAGGATAATGATATGCCTTAGTTTTTGTTGACCACTTCACCAAAATCTCAGTGTTAGTCCCCACTAAGGACCAGATGGCTAAAGGCACGGCTAAATTATTTTGGAAGCATGTGGACCAACTCTATGGGTGTCCCAAATGGATACTCTCAGACCAAGGCACAAACTTTGAGTCAGTGATTGTGTCTGAGCTGTGCCACCTGCTATCAAGAAGTCACATACCAGCCCCTACCACCCACAGGGTAATGTCGCTTGTGAACGGTTCAACCACACCCTGCTGGGCATGCTATGGACTCTCGAATAAGGGCACCAAGACAGATGGCACCAACAGGGGCCGTGGTGGGGGCCTACAACAACATCGTCCACTGGACTACTGGTCACAGGCCCAGAAGATTTTCAAGTGCTATGCCCGGCTACCGGTGGATCTCCTACTAGGCTCATCTGGAGATGCAACATCCCGAGCACCTAGCACCTGGGTGCAGGAGCACTACAGAAGGCCAACTACTGTAAAGACACAGGGATTTGGCCAAGGAATCCTACTCCGCAGATCCCAATCCTAGGTTTAACATACTTCTTGGTGCTTTTCCCTACCAAACAGACTGACTGTTGGTCTACACTTTTCAGGTACGTCTTCTGTCTTTTCCCAAGCTATCCCTTACAGTGTAGCTGGAGGACCTACATTGGTGCAGTTGCCATCTTAAAATCTATCTATCTATCTCTCTATCAAAAAAAAGTTTGCATATTTTAGAAAAGATCAGGATATTTCATTGCTAACATACTTCTGTACAATTCAATCTGTGCATTAATCAGTTTCTCACAAGGAATCCGCATTCATCTGCAACCAATTTTGCAAATGAACCTCTTGAGCAGGAGACAGAGTCAGGGAGGAAGAGGGGGCTAGAAGAGGAGCACAGTAATTGTGATTCTTCTAATGGACACAGGAAAATTTATCTAAGCACTTAATTTAATTGAATGCTTCTCTTAGTGCGGGCCAAAAGTCCTCATGCTGATTCTTTTAGCGACCAAAATAAAACCGGGTGCGTCAGACAGGCACTTGGCAACTTTCATTACACATTAAATATTATCAACTTTGTTTCGCCTGTCCAAGTTTGCTCTTTCAGGGAAACATCATGTCATGCCTCCTCCTGCCAGTGTCTCTAAAAGATGCTTAGTAAAAGAGTGTATAATAAAACAGCAAGAATCAATACTGCAGCCTGCTTTTCACTAAGCACTGCAGTGTCACACCTGCCAGCATTTCATTACAGTTCTTTGTATACTTACCGATAGCCATAAAGCTAGACCTGTACAGGCTCATGCATATATCTTTTAGGACTCATGCACACTGTAGCTAAAAAAAAAGCTGCTTTTACAGGCATTTGAGCTTTTTTTTCAGCTTGAAGAAGCTTGTGCTTTTTTGTGCTCTTGTGCATGTGTAGCACTGACCCCCGAAGGAGCTGCTGGTTTTATTTGGGCTTACCGTTACCTCACTTGCTTGCTTCCCCGTCTTGGGGATCCCGTGGAAAGTGGCTCAAAGAATGTTGAAAATGACACTGAATCCTCTATTGGGTTTTTTTATTTAGAAAATAGACAAAGTCTCTTGATAAGGGTAGAGGGTTAGGCCCCTTTCACACTGGGGCGGGAGTGGCGTTTTAGCCGCGGTATTCGGCCACTAGCGGTGCGGTTTTAACCCTCGCTAGCGGCCGAAAAAGGTTTAAAACCCCCCGCAAAGCGCCGCCGCAGCGGCGCTTTGCGGCGCTATTGCCGCGGTATTACCGCGGTGTCCCATTGATTTCAAAGGGTAGGAGCGGTATAGGAGCGGTGAATACACCGCTCCAAAGATGCTGCTAGCAGGACATTTTTGACCGTCCTGCTAGCGCACCGCTCCAGTGTGAAAGCCGGAGGGCCGGATTTTTTCAGGCGCTGTACAGGTGCTATTTTTAGCGCTGTAGCGCCTGAAAAACGCCCCAGTGTGAAAGGGGCCTTAGGGGTGAGTTCAGGCACTTAAATTGCAGGGTGAAAGTATTAGAAGAATCCAGAGGATGAAACTGTTTCACAAACTGGATTCAACAACCCCCAGATAGACCTCTCTCACTAGGCATAGCAACCGGTGGGATGCTCGGTAAAGTCTCTGCCACAGACTTGTGAGTTTCACTTGAGCGTTACTGAGGGATTTGGATGAGTTTAAAGAACTGACATATATTACCAGTTTCTCTCAGCCGATCTGGCGATACCTTATGAGTGTTGATCCAGGTTGCGTCCTTCAACTAAGTCTCCAGGCTCCTTCAGAGAAACCAGCCTTGCGCACGGTCTTCTCCTGAAAGGGTCCTCCCTGGGGTTCTTCAGTTGCTGGGCCTCTCCCTTCAGATGATATGGCACGGGACCATCCCTGGATCAGGCTCCGAAAATCGCTCGGGCCTATCCCCTCAGTTGCGTCGCCGCGGGCCAACTAGCCCCGAGGCACAGGATGCATAGTTCCGCACCCCAGGCCAGGAGGGCCATGGGGCTGCGTCAGGAGTACCACCAGAACCAAACAGACAGAAAACAATAATCCCATGCCAACATGGCATCGGTACCTTAAATACCACCCCCCAGATGCACAGCAGGAAAACACTCCCACTGGGCTGTTTCCGAGAGATAAATGGCATTCAATGCATCCAGCTAGACTGCGTTTCTACTCTTCCCGGCGGTGACAGCGACACCTGTGGTCAAGGAGAACCCAGTGCAACCCAGCTGGACTGGTACTGAAACCAGGAATTTAGAGAAATTATCCTGCAGCCCAACTGTGGCTTCAGGCAACTTAATTTTGCAAAAACTGCTCGTCAGGAGCCAGCGCTACACATGTTTTTATTGAGCTTCTTGAAGCTTCTTCAAACTCCTTTGAGCTTCTTTGCACCTTTTTGAGCATAAGTGTTTTTTTTTTTTTCACAAACCCTCCTAGATAGCAGTTTCTGTATAAACAAAACAAAAAGCTGGAACAAACATTTTCGTGTGTTTTCCAGATTCTTTAAGCTTTTTTGAGCTCTTTTGAGCTTTTTTTTTAGCTCTTTGGGACACTAGCTCCTCTCAAAAACGTGAGTTTGGTGGGGGGTTTTTTGCTGGCTGTAGGAGCATATGCCTGAAAAAGCCAAAGTGTGCATGGACAGTGTATTGGCATGGTGTTGCAGAGTATTGGCATGGTGTTGCAGAGTATTGGCATGGTGTTACAGAGTATTAGCAGCGTATTGCAGAGTATTGGCAGCCGATCTCTCCCCTCCACTGTACAGATCTGTACACAGAGGGGAGTGAGGAACCGGCGTCATCTTGACACTGGTTTGTTTACAAGTGATCGCTCCGTTACCGCGAGGGGAAGAGTAATCAGTTAGATTACTCGTTACCCTCTAAAGTAACGGCGTTGCGTAACGCTGTTTACTTTAATCGCGTTAGTTACATCACTGATGGACACATTGGCTTACATGGAGGGTAGTTTCCAGGCAGAAAAAATAAGAGCTCAAAAGCCTGTAGAAGCTGCTTCTTTGAGCTCATTTGAGCTGCAGTGTGCATGAGCCCTTACAGACGTTTGAGCTTTTATTTCTCTGCCTCTAAAGCCCAATGCACACTGCAGCTCAAAGAAGCTGCTCCTAAAGCCGTTTGAGCTGTTTTGAACTTTCACTTTTCTCTGCCTGTTAACTCCCCTCCATGTTAGCCTATGTGTTCCAGGCGCGGATCCAGGGGGGCAACAGGGCAATTGCCCCCCAAGAAATTAGCGACAGGCAGGTGGGTGGATCAGTCAGCGGGCCAGCGGGTGAGCGGATGGATTGGTTAGCGGGCCGGTGGGTGAGCCAGTGGATCAGTCAGCGTGCCGGCGGGTGAGCGGTCAAACAGGCCAGTCGGCAGGTGAACGGGCAGCTGGGGGATCAGAGAGATGACATCATCTCTCAACGCCCGCCCTGTATCGCCGCTCTCCTGCCCTCACAGTGCAGGTGTGGGCAGCAGAGAGATTACTTCATGTCTCTGCTGCCTGCCTTTTACGCTGGGACACAGCAAGTGAGAATCTGCACCGTGTAGCAGGCAAGTGACAATCTGCATCTGGTGGCAAGTGACAATACGCAACTTGTGGCAGGTGACATGGCAAGTGACAATCTGCAACATATGGCAGGTGATGTGGCAAGTTACAATCTGCCACTTGTAGCAGGTGACGTAGCAAGGGACAATCCGCAACTTGTTGCAGGTGACGTGGCAAATGACAATCCGCACCATGTCGCAGGCAAGTGACATGGCAAGTAACAATCTACAACTTGTGGCAGGTGATGCAGCAAGTGACAATCCGCAATGTGTGGCAAGTGACAATCCGCACCTTGTACCTGGCAAGTGACAATCTGCCTCTGGTGGCAAGGTGACGTGGCAAGTGACAATACGCAACTTGTGGCAAGTGACAATACGCAACTTATGGCAAGTGACAATACGCAACTTGTGGCAAGTAACAATCTGCAACGTATGGTAGGTGATGTGGCAAGTGACAATCTGCAACTTGTAGCAGGTGACGTGGCAAGGGACAATCCGCAACTTGTGGCAAGTGACAATACGCAACTTGTGGCAAGTGACAATACGCAACTTGTGGCAAGTAACAATCTGCAACGTATGGTAGGTGATGTGGCAAGTGACAATCTGCAACTTGTAGCAGGTGACGTGGCAAGGGACAATCCGCAACTTGTGGCAGGTGACGTGGCAAGTGACAAGCCGCACTTTGTAGCAGGCAAGTGACACAGCAAGGGACAAAATCTGCAAATTGTGGCAGGTGATGTGGCAAGTGACAATCCGCAACTTGTGGCAGGTGACGTGGCAATCAGCATCTGGTGGCAGGTGACGTGGCAAGTGACAATCTGCATATGGTGACTGATTCTGCATTAGGGCGAGTTGAACTATTTTATTTTATATTCCAATGTACTAATAGAAATAACGAGCTTCAATCATCCTCACACCATAACAACTATGGTGCCATGATGATTGACTCATCAACACCAGCCATTTCCCTGATAAATTGCCTGGAAAAAAACTTATTTTCTGTCAGTGCCCCTCCCGAGACTAGACTCTTGATCCGCCCCTGATGTGTCCATGCACACTATAGACATTTTCAGGAGTTTGCAGGCAAAAAAATCCTCAAAGTGTTTGGGTTTTTCCCTGCCTGTAAGCTCATATGCCTGTAAACTCCTTGGTGAAATGGTCAACAAAAATCAGGGCAGAGCGATGCCCTAAGGGGAAAGCTGGATATCGTCAAAAATTCCATGGTGACCAGTTCAAAGCGTTCCGAGGTGGTGGGTGTTGTCTTTTCAGGAGGGGCCTTATACATGGAGCAGGTTTTTCACTCCCGGCAAGCCTTCTGGACCCAATCTGCCAGCTGTGGGCAGAAGTACTTCCTGACCTAAGGTTTAGTTCTGACGATAGGTTAAAGAAAAATCACACAAATGTGGGTCACAGCAAAGCAAAATTTCACACTACCAAGAGTGCTTACTCATAGCTATGATTTGCCACCACCAAAAGGTATCATGACTGGGCCAACCTTCATCCCGACCATGAACTGGTCCCTCAAATAGTCTGAGGTGGTAATATCAGCACAACCACGCATATCCCTTTGCTCCAGGCGTTTCCAGAGATTTTGGAGATTGTAAAGGCTAGTTTTTTTTTCTTTAACACAACAAACAATTAATACTTGCCTGCTCTGTGCAATGGTTTTGCACAAACCGCTTGTTATGGGGGCACTCGTTTGTGCTCGCACCAAAGCCCTGCTCTGTCTGTCCGCAACATATACAGAGCAAGGCTCGGCCTCGCTACCTCTCTCTCATCACTGGTTGTGATTCACTCCCAGTATCTGAGCCAAATATACAATTGAAAGCACTCTGTTAAGTACAAAGAAACTGTTGATCTTGGTTGAAATTCAGATTTGTCCTTTGTCCTCTGCACTCTTCCTGTGTTATATTAAATAGTAGCCCTTCTAGTTCTTATCTTGGACTACAGAATGATTATTTATTATGTAAGAGCTATCTGAGAGTGGGAATGGTTGAGTATCAAAAGATAACTGAGAGGATTGACACCACTTGGTCCAAAAAGTTGTGTGTTGTTAGCCTACAACGAGTACATTCTTTAGGATGGGCAAGTGTTGTTCTGTCTAGTGTCTATAATAGGATAAAACATGGTGAAATGTGCATGTTTTTTTTTTTTTTTTTGCCTTGACATACACTTTAATATGACCTCCTATGAATTTCTTTTCATTTTAACATCTTTTTAATTTAAGTATAATTTGGCTACACTAAAGAGATCAATTAAATTGCCACTGTCACTAAAAGAAAGGTCTATTATAATGTGACCTCTGCAAAGAATAGATTAAAGTAGTTGTAAAGGGATTTTTTTTTTTAAATAACAAACATGTCTTGCTATATTTGATATAGTGAAGGTTTCCTTTTGAATATTTTTTTTTATAGGTAAAGCCACCTTTTAAGAGGGAGTCCTCTGTATTACGGGTTAGAAGCTCAAGTTAAAGGTAAATTAAGTGAACAATTCTTTTAAATAATTTTAGCCCATACCTAGCTGTGATATAAAAGTCTATTAAGAACTATTTCCAGTTTCTCCTAATAAATGCTCACTTCTTGCAATTTTTCTGACTAAGCATAAATTATTTTACATTCTTCACAATGCTTTTGAAGCTGAGGGTATTTAAAAGTAATTTTTTAAAAGCCTGCTCATTAAAAATGTGCCTATTCAACCATTTTAACTTGTATTTATTTAAAAAGCTACTAAATCTGAAATGAAAGTAGGTTGATATAATACTGGCACTAATAACATTCACAAATATACTGGTTGAAGTTTGAGGCTCTAATCCGGAATAAATACCTTATAGATGAATCTTTGAAAGAGAATATTTTCCTTAAAGGAAACCTATACTAAAAAAAAATATGCGTTTTGACATTTCTGATAGACTTCTGAAAATCATGGCTGCCTAGCTGTCTCTGACTTCAGTGTTTTTCTATGTCGGACCCAGGGCAAGTATGCAACAAGCAAAAACAGGCTGTAAACATATCGCAATGTTTGGCCAGTCACAAGAGCAAGTCGATTTAAAGCCACAAGTTCCTGGACATGCCCAGGGAGTATACATTTCTCATATTCCCTTAGCAGTTCAGTGAGGCCATACCCAATAAGGCAGATGTAGCTCACAGATATAAAAACCGTATGGCTGATCTTTAATAGAGTACAAATTTAAGTAAACAACACAAATAAAATTAGTTTTCCCCAAAAAGCCTATAGTGGGCCCAGCTAGAGCACAGAAGCTCAATTAAAGGGAACAACTTGATTAACTTAAACATCAGCCATAGCAGTAAATTAAGATTCTCACATTAAACAATGACAATAGCAGAGTGGCTTATCTTATATTGCTAATTCCTTATCTAGTTCCCAAAGCATCCTAGGTAGGTTCACCTAGGAGTAGAAAAGTTCAGCAACAGCAATTACGTTTAGCACAGGTGGCTAAAAGGCCTCTAACCACTGATGCTGTGTAGGCGTTTTTTAGTCAGTAGTCAATTCCGATGGTTCCTCCAGTAGCCTGGCTGAGAGGAGGTAAATGATGCAGGCCACACTATCGCCATCATAGTGGAGTAGATGAAAAGTAGGTCTCATGTTCTCTCTGGTGCAATGGATATGGTCTGTGGAAGGAGCTATTCCCAGCACAAGTACCTCTTTGCAGGAAGGGGCTTATTCCGCAGCACAGTGGGCAACTCAAATGCACCCTATATACAGGTGCACAGACTCTCTTGCATCCACACACTGCCTCTTTGTATCATACTCTTTCCCCTGCTGGAAGGCTCCTTCCTCTCTTGTGCATACAGCATAGCTCACTCCAGACCCCAGTGTCTCCTTGCAGCTCTTTTCACAAACCAGCCACGCTCTCTTCCTCACAAATCTGGTCCACCGGTTCGCTGCTACTTGCGTTCTTACTGCACAGCACAGTCCACTCAATGCACAGGGGGCAGAGTTGAATCCCAGGTGCAGTGGCAGCCAGTCAGAGTCCTGCTTTCTTCCCCTTTTCTGTTCCAGTGCAGTGGCACCCTTGTTCTTAGGCCTTCAATCCCTCCAAATGTGTTACCTGTGTTACTAGAAGTACCCCGTACTTCAGTGTGAGGGACACTGATTATAAGGATAATTGCAAATAGCTGTATTCTGAACTGTTTTACTGAATTTGAGATTCTAGTTTGACTCTCTGTGGTTCTAAAGTCTTGTAGCACCTATACTATGCAGTTTTTGTGCAGTATTAATAATCAGACACTGCAGTATACGAGGGTGGATCACAATCTGGCCAGTTCAGCAGGGACTGTACGAATTTGATCCAAACAAGTATTGTATCATTCGATACGATCAAAAATATTTATAGTACTGTTCGACATGAAGATTCGACGAAGCAGCTAAAAACATACAATCGCCACGAGCGGACATTTACGGTCAAATGCTCCGCCCATAGGCTATAGAAGAATTCTAATGTTGTTTGACTAGTAATAATAGTTAATAATTATAATATTACTAGTCAAACAACATTAGAATTCTAATATAACTTGTGGGCAGAGCACTCGACCAGAAATGTACGATCGTGCCGTCGTACGGTTTACTTTAGCTGCTTCGTCAAATCTTCTTAGAGCATCCGACAGACACCATAAGCCTTCAATTGACAGATTTGATCTTAATTAATTCAGATTTTTGGACGAATGCATTTTTTTAATGAAACAAAATAAATAAAATAGAATTTTGTAAATAACTATATAATTTTATTTTTTGGACGAAAACGAAATTCCGAAACAAAATATTTCAGTGTGCACATGTCTACGGTCTGTTACATACTCACTTATGGCACAGTGATTAAATCATATGGCCATTTAGGCCCCTCCCACTGTTGATGTAATCTGACCACACCCACAGTTGTGGCGTGGCGCCGCAATATTGCCACATACCATTTTTCTTGGGGGGGGGGGGGGGGCAAAAAAATGACCAGCCCCAGGTGCCATATGTGCTAGCTACCAGTAGCGGCTGGTGCTCAAAATGTTTGGGGGGGCGCAAACAAACTGAAAAATATCAATCCCCCCCCCCCCATCAATTGCAGCTTCAATGTGCCCATCAAAGGCAGCGGCATTTTGCTTGTTATAGATATCTGTCAGTCTTGTATTGTATTCCTAAGATGGTAATAGTTTTGTATGTACAGCAGCTTTGTATAGTAAAAGCACATTTACACACTGCAGAAGTGTCAGCTTCCTTATTATACCACAGAGTAACCTCACTAGATAGACGCAAGCGAAACACCATCAAATGCAGGCACTGTGCCCATCAATTGCAGCTATTGTGCCCATCAAAGGCAGCCATTGTGCCCATCAAATGCAGCCATTGTGCCCATCAAATGCAGCCATTGTGCCCATCAAATGCAGCCACTTGTGCCCATCAAATGCAGCCACTTGTGCCCATCATATGCAGCCACTTGTGCCCGTCATATGCAGCCACTTGTGCCTGTGAAGTGAATAGTGAATACATGTCACATAATTCAAGAACGTAAATTTGTGGGGATTTTCACAAAGTAAGTTTGCAGATTTCAGGATTGCTCAGAATAATAGGAGTAATCTAGAAATAATTAAAATATTATGTGGGAATAATTATATAAATTTTACATTTTGACTGTAAGTTCACACTTCTTTAATCATGCTTGAAAAGTTTATGCGTGAATTTTCCTTCATAAAGAAATTGGATGAAAAAAAAAAAAAAAAATGTTCCAGCATATAGTATTACATGCCAAACAGAGTGTAACAATTTAAAAGAAGTTTGAATCCTCTCACACTGCTACCTAACGCAGTGATTAAAGACGCACTTTTTCGTAATGCCGCGTATAACTCCCGAGCAGTATGCATCCACTTAGAGACTCCAGGGCCGTTTCTAGTTCTGCATTCCTTCAATCCATAGTGTGTAAATATTTTGGACTTGAGCAGCTGTAAAATGTGTAAAGCGAGACAGAAACTAGCAATTAAGTTAATTTTCTCATTTCTGCTTCTCTGAATGTTCTTCTGGGAATGAGGAGGGTGGTAGGATTAACTACAAGATGAAAGAACTCTAGGCTAGAGAATAAACCTTTTATTGCGGCTGGTCATACACGCTTGCTAGGCTGGCAAATGCTTCACCAAGAGATGGGTAATGTGACATCTGAGTTTCCTCAAACCACCTTGATTCTCTATGCCAGTGATTCTCACATTTATTTAACCAAGGTCGTATGCATTTGTCACAGAAGACCCCAAGCTTCACCTACTTGTCACTACCCTGTTTCCTCAAAAGTAAGACCTAGCGTGATTGTCGGTGATGGCTGCAATATAAGCCTTACCCCCCAAATAAGCCCTACCCTGTTTCCCCGAAAACAAGCCCTACCCTGAAAATAGGACCTACAGGGACTTTAACTAGGGCTTATTTGGGGGGTAGGGCTTTTATTGCAGCCATCACCGACAATCGCGCTAGGTCTTATTTTTGGGGAAACAGGGTAGTGACATAGGCCTTACCTTAAAGCGGTATTAAACCCAATACCAAAAATGTTATATATTGAAGCTTCCCAATCCTTATATGTAGTGACTGCACTAGTTTTCTTTATAGGATTTGTCCTTTATTTTCACATGGTGATCTGGCCAGTATGTCTGTTATTTGTCAACTTCTTTCAACAGACCAAGCTGAAAATGAGGGTTGGAACAAACCATTTACAACTGACAGGGTTGCTTACAATGTTCAGCTTGTATTCATTTATATAAAAGCCTTATCCCAAAAGGAAAAAAAATATGTTTTTGGTTTAGCCAATGGAAAGCTAGTTAGTAGAGGCAAGAAATCACATAAAAAATTTATGCATTGAGCCATTATGCATGTTTTCAGACATTTTTCAGGTGCTCACACTTAAAATGTTTGAAATAAATGAACAAAGCATATCCTTCGAAAGCATGCACTTGCCTCAATCCAAAGCACCTAGTGTGGATCCTGTCTGGTAACTGTAATTCCTCTGCTAACTGCATGAGTCACTTCTGACAGTCTATGCTGACACCAAACCATATCAGGAGATGGCACGCCCCCCCCCCCCCCCCTCCACTCAGGTCTCAGATTACACTTAGCTCACTGCTGTGAAGTGTGTGACATCAGATCCCCGCCCCCTGCCTTCTGGACCTGTGCAAAATGTGTACTTTAGCAGGCTGTAGATGAGAATGCAACAGGTACAACTTATTTAGGAGGATTTGTTTCATCTCTGTGTATCAGCTGAAGCTAGTCACTTCAGAGGGCATATGTAAGGGTTTACAACCACTTTAAGTTTATAGTAACCAAAAACACACGTGACTCTGTTCCAAAGTAGTTCAGATGATGAGGATGTTCTGTTTTTCAGCTTTGAGCAACAAGCTTCAAGTGGCACCACGAGATACAATAAGAATTTTCAGGCATTGAATCACTTCTAGAAAAGCATTCAGGTGTCAATCAAGGCTAAAGCTAGGTTTCCACTTCTGTGTCTGCATTTTCTAGCACTGTTTTTATGCATTTTTAATGTGTTTTTCATGGATTCCCATTGAAGTCTTTTGGGCAAAATTTTTTACTAATCCTCAAGTCGTGCATTGTTGCATGGTAGCACCCTCTTATGACTTCTTTATACTTCTCGCCAGCTGACCATCATGTCCTGGCACCGACTCAGAGACAGTTTGGGGGAGGCAATGCACCATCTTCCCCACCAGCTCTTCTAACCAACAGTTTCTTTATAGACTATACCCAAGGCCAAGATGGGAGCTAGTCCAATACACATGCATAGCCTTGTTACTTTGTGGTTGTAGGTCAGGTCCCTAGAACCAGCTCCGTGCTGCAGCTGAGAACCAAATAGAATCCCAGCAGTATCCCAGGGGGTGCATTTTCTCCACATAGATTGCCACACCATCAGGACCCTCTGTCACCTGGCCATCACCACTCTGATCCCGAGCTGGTTTTTCCGCCTTCCCTTTTTCAGCATATGCCGTGTACACACGGTCAGACATTCCGACAGAAAAAGTCAGATGGGAGCTTTTCATTGGATATTCTGACCGTGTGTATGCCCCATCGGACTTTTTCCATCAAAAATTCAGACGGACTTAGATAGAGAACATGTTCTAAATTTTTCCGACGGAAAAAATTTCAAGCGGAAGAACCGCTCGTCTATATGCTGTTCTGACGCACCAAATATCACACATGCTCGGAAGCAAGTATGAGACGGAAGCTATTGGCTACTGGCTATTGAACTTCCGTTTTCTAGTCCCGTCATACGTGTTGTACGTCACCGTGTTCTGGACGGTCGGAATTTGGTGTGACCGTGTGTATGCAAGACAGCTTGAGCGGAATTCCGTCGAAAAAACCCTCAGAGTTTATTCCGATGGCAAAACCGGTCGTGTGTAAAGGGCATTACATTCAAGTAAACAAAGTTCTACTTGAGCTTGGAACAGAGAATAGCTGAGTGCAGCACAGCCAGTGAACCACTAAGCAGCTGTCATGCCCAAGATTTCGGACCTACCATAGGGATGTAAAGACAGTGGCGTCTACAGGCTCCTAGGACCAAGACAGCAGGCATGGGGAAGTAAAGTGACGTATACAATGTGTTTCAGAGCCCAGGCCTCCTTTATCAAGTATCTTTATATTTTCTTTTTGGAATTATTGTTTAACATGGTGCATACACAGAATGTTTGTGTGATACTGATCGGGCCACACAATGCATTTTCCAACGCTTTACTTTAAGTCTGAGAAAAGTTCAGCAGCTCTGATAAATCCAAATAGTGGCATAACCATTTGCAAAAAAGTTCCTATCTCCTACTACCACATAGAGCTGCTGTGATGCATGCTACTTTTCCCAGGGCAGGACACCCCCAAATATTAGCTCCAGGATACATCTATGTCCTTCAATTCCCATTATGGGTGCCAACAGAGGGCAAAGTCCTTAAAGTGTCTACATCTTGTTATCTGGCTATCCTCAATGCCACTATTCCTACCACCACCCGATTGCCCCTCCTCTATATTTATAGCTTTCCACCCAAAAGGGCACAGGAAGTTACGCCCACAAGAGGAGGTGCACCACAGCAGAAAATAAATGTTAACCTTTTTTACCCCTGTCCGTGTAGTCAGCCAACAGGCATTAAAATTGCACAGATTACATTGGGGAACAATGAGAAAACCAACAATTAGCTGTACAGAATATATCACAGCTTGACAATCCTATTGACAGCAGTTTCTGGATTACTTTTCAACAACTCAGTGTGGTTTCATTTCATATTGAAGCGTTGATGGGTTTTAGAAATCAGCTGAAAGACAGCTAGGCATTGATGCACACAAGAGGTAGTGTTGGACTCCGCCATGGGAATATGGGAATAATTTGCACTGGGGCATGACAGGGAAATGAGATGAGTGGATTTCACCGGTGAAAGACCACGTATTTATTTAAGAAGAAACCTTGGTTTGTGGTTTCTGCACCTTAGTGGGAAACAGATTTCTTCACATGGGGAAGCCCCACAGGAAACCATACAGAATATCACAGACGGGAGAGGATATGTCCACCTATTTGAATCCAATTCATGTCTGGCTCACAGCCTACGCTACTTACTACATCCAGCCAACAGCTGTAGAAACAAATTACAGTAGCGCAGCTTTTTCTGTGCTTGTATGATTGCAAAATAAATCTAAGTGACCAGTGGGGTGGGGGCAGACGTTAGCAAATGTGTCTTCAATTACGAAGTTTGCATTGGAAAATCTAGTGCAGCTTATAAATACTATTGAAGCTCTACAACACATGGGAAATGTGATGTATGGTTTTTATTTTTATCTAGTAACATTACTGAACTTCATGAAAGTATCAGAAAAAAATAGTTTTATTGTCCATATGGTCCAATAAGATTTTAGCCATCAACTTTACAGCGCGGGGCCCTGCGCAATACAGAGTTTTTTTCATGGAAGTTTTGATAGCTAAAAGTGATGATTAATATTTCTGACTACCATCTGACTTGAAAAGTTGAAAGTTTTATTCAGTATCATTCCTGTCATAATAATATCCATGCATTTTTCAAGGATTTCGAAGACAGTAAAACCATAAAAGTTATGATGAGAAAGGCATTAATGCAGTGATGGCGAACCTTGGCACCCAAGATGTTTTGGAACTACATTTCCCAGGATGATACTCAACTACACTGCAGAGTGCATCATGGGAAATGTAGTTCCAAAATATCTGGGGTGCCAAGGTTTGCCATCACTGCATTAAAGCAATAAAAAAGCCATCAGTCTAATCCAGTGTTTCTCAATCTTTTTTCTGTAATGGAAATTTGTAAGTTCTGTATATAATTGTATTCTATTTTGTATGTATTGCACACTGCCCTCACTGTGCACACAGCACTAATAATGTTTTCAGTACATGTTTACATTCTTTCGAGTCCTGATTAGAATAAGCCTGCCTATGATACGCCCCTTGTTACCATAAACGTACAATTGTAATATTAATGTGATACCTACGTAATCATGTGTATAAAACCCCTCAATTGCATCATAATAAAGGAGAACGGTTATTTGGAAAGATGCTGAGCGTATCTTTTGTGTCTGTTCCCTACTGCAGTAGTTATTATTAATTTGGAACCACTAATCAATATGAGGATAGGAGTTGCCTATCTATAAATTTCCAGGACAGGTGGCGAGCTTTTCCCAGGAGGGGTTAAAAGGTGACCCTGAGTATCCGAAACGAGGAGCTTGAGACGATCCGGGAATTTCTGATAATCAGCCGGCTGAGGTAAGCCTTTTTGCTTACATTTGAGTTATCAGACTTCCTTGATCGGTAAGGCATTTTCGGGACAAAGGGTACCTATCTTACTCCCCTTAATCGAACTGTATTGATTGGTGGTTATATGTTATGTTGTCACTGTCTACTGTCCATCAGAGTGTTATAGATAAGAAAGGGAAGAATAGTGCTGTTCACAGGTATATGTAGTACATCTGCTAGAAAAAGTAGTTTAGAGGCAAGAGGGTATAGGCACACGTAGAGAAGACTGGCCAGTCATTATGGGCATTAAATTAAGTAAGGGAATGAAGGGTAAGAGACCCTAAAAAAATGCCCAGCGCAAGAGGAGCGCTATATATGAACCGAAGGTGCGGTTCCGCCTATACTGAGCCCCTAGATTAATGGTTAAAGTGGACAGGGATCCACAATGGGTAACTGGGTTACCACCGAAGTCCACAGGGACTAAGAATCATGCAGAGTACACAGCTAGAGAAACAGCTATGTGAGCAGGATGGATGATGGGTGACAATTAACACTAGACAGAAAGGGACATTTTCATGTTAAGTTGTGGGATTAATTTGGGGTTAGGCACTACAACTAGTAAAGTCAAGAAACAGAGAAATGAGAGTTAAAACAGAATATTTTATATGTTGTCAGAGAGGAAGATGGGATGAGCACTATGGCTGCCCGTCTGATCATAGAAGGTACAGTATGTGAAGTAAGGTATTACAATACATTGGATGCAAAGAATATCAGAACAAAATAAGGAAAGCAGAAATTTAGCAAGGAAGTATTTAAAAGAGTTAAAAGAAAGTGAGAGAATGATATGCATGTGTTGTGTACAAATGGGAAAAATGTAAGTGATTTTAGAGAGATATTTGTGTATGTGTGTGGATGCTGGAACCTTTAGTTCTATCGCTTGTGTGTGTCATGTACGCAGATGTGACCCCCTCTTTTGTGCTCTCCTGAAAGAATGTAGCTGGGATGAGAGGTTGGTGATAAGCTTGAAGGACACCATGCCAATTTAAGTTTTTTAGACAAAACATTTATAACTTTATGTGCCGGGTTAACGAATCTAATGATAAACAATGTGATCACAATTATTTTTGAATCTGTTTTCCAAACATGGTAAAATGAAGGTTACATTTAACCGTGTATTACACAAATTGAATATCCTTTGATAGTAGAAACAGTGCATTTAATAGGGAATTAAAGTAAAATTAAGTAATATGTCCCCCTTTAAGGAACGTTATCTGTGGATATATATATTAGGGTGTGATATTGAAATTATCATTTGAGTATTAATTTCTAATTGGAGTTTAACAATTTTATTAATAATATAGATATATTGGTTTAGACAACCTTTGATTGGAAATGAAATCCAGGTTAATGGGGAATTGATAAAAATGGGATTAGTTTAGTTTAAGATAACAATTTTGTAATTTTACATTTATTGAGTGGAAAGAAAAAAGATTAAGATGAGGTTGTTAATTGGAATACAGCTGCCATAATGTTTAACAAAGCCAAGATGGATGGGATACATAAGAAGTTTTTCTACAAAAATGAAATCTAAAGGTATTATAATAAATTGATGTGTGGTCCATGATGTGAGAGTAATAATAAATAAAATTTAAATATGACAGACCCATCACATCAAGTCCACACACCCTGTTAGGATAGATCCCACCTACAGCCAGTTGTTTTAGAGTTTTTGATGTGGCCAAGTGCTTAATGGTCCATCATACACAAGGATTTTTGGTCCTTTTGTTTTTATTTATTTATATTTTTGAATCCAAAGCAGAATGTGTGGATTGTGAAATGATGTGCCCCTTTTCCTTGTAAGTGCCGTGGGTATAAGCAGAAGAATATTTTGGATTTATGGACATCTCTGCATGACCGCAGGGTATTGTTATGATTTATTATAATATTGCCAGGAAAAAGTTGTCTTTTTGAAACATGAAACTGGAGTTCTTACACAAACAGCGTGATAGAAAACAAGCCATTGTAATATAGTTATGCAAGCTGGACCCAGTAATGAAGTGTTCACCCCAATATATCAGAGCTGTACCTTTATGCAAAGGTGCTATTAGACAAAGTTAGACATTATATTGGTCAAATATTTAATTTTTAATGGTCCGACATTTTGCGCAGCAAATATACAGCTAACTAAATGTTTGTCTAATGAAAGGTTTAAAATATGAGTTTGTTTATGTACAAATCTAACAATGAAAAATGTGTACATTTTAATCCAGCCACCTTATTGCCCCTATTGGAGGAGGCTGTAGATGGGGGAGACCACATGTGTTAAATTGATGACGTAGGAATCAGCTGCTGTGAGCCCAGTGCAGGACACACTCCCTGAAGACCCAGATATTTAATTTTTTGTAGAGTTATTCCCGGTTTTATACTGAGTATGCAGTTTATCACCAAGAAGGATACTCTGTATTTAGAGTCATTGGATCTTTTTTTCCCAGCTCAAGAAGCAGAGCTTCATGTTTTAGCAAAGCCTGTGAGCTATAAAAAAAAAGTGTATATTTATATATATAGTAGAGAATTAGAGAGCTTTTGGTTCCATTTGAAGGGCCAGAAGTTTGTTTTTACTTCGGCAGGTAAACCAATCAAGCATGCTAAATTAATTTGATCGGCTGTTTTCAGCCTTCCGGGTTCTTGCTGAGGTAGCCATACTAACATTAAAACTCACACATGGAAGCAGACCGACTAAGGATGCTGCATTTACAGCCCCGGACACTTGCTGGGTCTGTGCAACTCACAGATTCCACCCTAGTTCTGGCCCAGTATAGCTGGGATTAATAAAACTGTCTGTATGTGTATGTCCAGTGGCCAATGCTACTGCAAAGGCCACAGTAAAAAGTGTTATCAGAAGTAGTTTGTAAGTGTAGCGATACCCCCAGTTAAGAGGGCCGCTGGTTTGTTTTGGGTCCCTGAGTACAGCTCCACCAACCCCCGGCAATTTGCTCTACCCGCTCTGGCACAGTTAGTAAAGGGGTATGTATCTATGCACATATAAATATCACTTATACTCTAAGTGTAATGGATTTAAACTCACAAGCAGACTGCTGAGATAAGAATAACTGGCTTTACTTTGGCAGTAAGGAAAAGAAATAGTAACATGCATTTAAACATTTGACTTACAATACTTTTAGCAGGTCCCTGCAATATGCACTTTAACATGTACACATGTATGCAACAAACTAGCAATGGGGAACGGAGCGCCAAGTGTGGCGACCGTCTGCTATGCACCCCTGAGGTGCAATAAATCTATCTGCGCCTACCTAACGGACCAGGCCTGATCCCTAGCAATAGAGCTCAGTCCTTACAGTACAGTATTCTTCACCGGCAATAGAACTGTAGAGGTGGTGCACATGTATCTTTAAATGGTGTGTTTGTAATCCACAGAAAGTAACATTTGCTGCTCTGAGGTAAATTGTGCCTAGGCAGTTCAATAGGCATAAACGTGTGTGTAGCAATGCAGGATGAGCCTTTCAGCTCTCTCACCAATCCTGGGGTACCGTCCTCAGCTCCGGTCCCTTCAATGGCGGCGTCCGGTCTCCTCGTCACAGCCCCTGCGCTCCGGTCCTCTCTCCGACCGACCGACTGTAGGGAAAAGTCTCCGCTCCGCTGCTGCTGACTCTGAGGGGTGAGAGTCTCTCTCCACCTGCTGCAAGGCCCAGGCTTCAGGCCTTCAGCAGTCCCGGTCCGCACAGGTGTCTCCTCACTTAGAAGTGTCTGCGTCACCAGCCCAGTCAGAAGAGGAAGAGGCGGTCTCTCCTCTTCCCTTTTATAACCTCCCCCAGCAGCCTCTCGGGCGGAAACCAACCTCCCGGGAGCCTGGGGAATTATGGGGAATGTAGTCTTTTCCCCTAAAAGGGGTACGACCCCGCTACACACTCCCCCCACTTTGAATCTTTGGTCCCCAAAGACATTGTTCAAACTACAAGCTTTCTTTGAAACAACACGTTCACATAATTCAGACAGAGGAGCTTCCCACCAATTAGCATAAGATGGGGAGCTGTCCTGTCTACAGGTCACTTCAGTGTGGGCGACCTGTTTAACTGTGCCAGAGAGTGAGCTGGGGTTGCCCTCCACCAAATGAACAGTGGATGGGTCAGGGCTTTCAGCACTTCTCCTTGCTGTGGTAACAGAGTCCTCTGAACTTTCTCCCATTTGAGGGTAGGTTAACTTCTTGGGAGGCTTCACCACTCTGCGAGCTCTCTGTTCTCTTGGGACTTCTTCAGGAACACATTCTGGCAACATCTCTGGTTCTGGAACATCTACTTCTTCTTCTTCTGAGTAGAGACCAGGGATATCTTCCCAGCACTCAGGCACAACACTGAATGGAACAAACTCTGTAGCTTCTGGGTTCAATGTTTTATCTTCCACATCTTCAGTAGGTGGAAGATCTATGGCGGAATTTCCTGGAGTTGAGGAAGGCCATAGCCATTCAAGTTCTCCTCTTTCTTCCTCTGCTGGTTGGGGGTCCTGTCCACCCCTAACTTGGGATGTTTGAGACCGAGTATTAGGCCTGGGGGTATCCAGAATGGAAACAGATTCAGGTAAGTCTCTCGCTGGAGGTATTCTGACTGCTTCAGTGAGTGGGAGCAAGTGATTCCTATGCCAGGTCTTCAAAGGCCCCACTCTTCCTTCTGGCTTCAACTTGTAGACAGGCAATCCTGGAAGCTTTCTACAGATGATATATGGCTCTGATCTCCATCTATCAGCAATCTTGTGTTTTCCAGGGATCCCTAGATTGCGTAACAGTACACGGTCCCCAGGCTGTAGGTCCTGTACTCTAACTTTCAAATCAAAGGTCCTCTTATTTCGGGCCCCTCTCTGGTCAGAGGCCGCTTGAGCTTTCTCATAAGCTATCTTCAAACTGTGGCTTAGTCTGTCCACATATCCTTTGTGGGAGGCAGCAGAGGCATGGTCTAAGGATATGCCAAAGGCCAAATCCACTGGCAATCTTGCTTCTCTCCCAAACATAAGTCGGTAAGGGGAAAAACCTGTCACATCACTGGTGGTACAGTTGTAAGCATGCACTAGAGCTGAAATGTGTTGACTCCAATGTTGCTTCTTCTCTGTTTCTAAAGTTCCCAACATGTTCAATAGGGTCCTGTTGAACCTTTCAGGCTGGGCATCACCTTGAGGGTGATAGGGTGTAGTTCTAGTCTTCTCTACTCCCAGAGAATCTAGTAGCTTCCTGATCAGGCGACTCTCAAAGTCCCTTCCTTGGTCTGAATGGATTCTCTGTGGTAGTCCATAATGAACAAAGTACTTCTCCAAAAGTACCTTGGCTACTGTAGAGGCCTTCTGGTCCTTGGTTGGGAAAGCCTGAGCATAACGGGTGAAATGGTCGGTTACCACCAGAACATTTCCCAATCCACTCAAATCGGGTTCGAGGCAGAGAAAATCAATGCATACCAGATCCATTGGGCCTTGACTCTGTAGATGGCCCATTGGGGCAGCTTGATGGGGTAAAGTCTTCCTCTGAATGCATCTTGCACAGGAATGGCAATACTCCTCCACTTCGGCCCTCATGCAGGGCCAATAAAACCGGTCTCTGACAAGTTGGAAGGTTCTCTCTGCTCCCAAGTGACCATGCTGGTCATGTAAGGCAATCAGCACAGTCTCTCGATGCTTTTCGGGGAGAAACAACTGCCACTTATCTTCTGAGCTATCAGAGGGGCCCCTTCGGTAGACCACTCCCTGATGCACCTGTAATTTGTCCAACTCTCTCCTCAGTAGGCGAGCTTCTTTGGAAGGGTGAAGGCGAAGTCCCTCTGGACTCTGGTTTTCCAGGGCTTCCAGGACCAATCTCCCCATGGGGTCTTCCAATTGGTCACACCTTAACTCCTTCTTGGACAGCTTCGGCAGACACTCTTCTTCTAATTGAGTTACCCCACAGTAACACCTTGGGACTCCCACTGTGGTAACTCCTATCTCTTCCGCTCTGGACCCTCCTCTGGCTTGGAGTTCAGCCCCCTGACAAAGGGCTCGCACTCCTTCTGGTGCCACTTGGGTCCAGTCTTCCCAGTCATCGACCATGACATGGGATCTTCGGGACAGGGCATCTGCATCCCTATTTCCAGCCCCTGGCCTGTACTTGAGGCTGAAATTGAATCCAGACAACGCCGCCAACCATCTGTGTCCAGTTGCATCCAGCTTGGCGGTGGTGAATAGATAGGTCAAGGGGTTGTTATCTGTCTTTACAGTAAACTCGGCCCCATACAGATAGTCTTTCAGTTTGTCAACTACTGCCCATTTGAGGGCTAAGAACTCCAACTTGTGGGTGGGGTAGTTCTTCTCGGAGGGGGTCAGGCTCCGGCTCACATAGGCCACTGGTCGTAGCTGGTCTTCATACTCCTGGTAGAGTACTCCACCTAGGCCCTCATGGCTGGCATCAACATGTAGCTCATATGGTCTAGTGGGGTCAGCGTAGGCCAAAACTGGGGCTGTGGTGAGACTTCTCTTCAAGGTTCTGAACGCCTCTTCACACCTTGAGTTCCATTGGTCTTGGACCGACTCACCGGGCCTCCTAGGCCCCAATCCATCTTCCTCTCCTTCTGTCTTGAGCAGCTCGTTTAGGGGTTTGGCAATGCGGGCAAACCCATCCACAAACCTGCGGTAGTAGGAGCAGAACCCCAAGAAAGACCGAAGTTCTGTAACTGTTGTGGGTCTTGGCCACGAAGTAACTGCCTCCAACTTCTCAGGGTCTGTAGCCACTCCTTTTTCAGACACTATGTGTCCCAGATAGTTCACAGAAGACTGATAGAACCGACACTTCTCGGGAGAAAGTTTGAGTCCCTCTTCACTGAGCCTCTTCAGTACTTTCTCCAATCTGGCTTCATGTTCTTCCAAAGTCTTTCCAAAGACAATGACATCGTCCAGGTACACAAGGACTTCTATGAGGTTCATGTCTCCAACTGTCCTTTCCATTAGGCGTTGAAATGTAGCAGGAGCTCCAGATAGGCCCTGAGGCATCCTGTTGAACTCAAAGAATCCTACTGGGGTTATGAAGGCAGTCTTTTCTCTATCTTCTGGATGCATGGGGATTTGGTAATACCCACTCTTGAGGTCCATCACACTGAACCACTTAGCTCCAGATAAACTCTGTAAGGCATCCTCTATCCTTGGCGTGGTGTACTGGTCAGGAATGGTCCTCCTGTTGAGAGTTCTGTAGTCAATGCAGAGCCTCAATGACCCATTCTTCTTCCTGACCACCACTATTGGGGAGGCATAGGGGCTTCTGGACTCCCTAATCACTCCCGTCTTCTTCAGTTCCGCAAGCTGCTCCCTCAGATCCTCCAGATCTGCTAGCGGGACTCGCCTGACTCTCTCTCTGAATGGCTTGTCCTCTTGCATGCGGATTCGATGGGTGGCACTCCTCGCACACCCTACATCAAACTCATCTTTAGAGAAAATCTTCTCCCATCTGGTCAGCTGGGCCTTGGCTCTCTCTTTCCAAGCTCCAGGTAGGTTTGGGTTTTCCATGGAGAGTTTCTTCCAAACATCTTCTCCTTCACCCGTCCCCTTCACTTCTGACCAGCCAACTGGGACAGCAGGACTCACCTGTCCCAGAAGCATCCTGGCAGGGATCTCCACGGGCCGCTCCGTGGGATTCCTCACACTGACAGGGACTCTTCCTCTAGCTTTCTTCAGGTCCTTCAATGAGATTACTTCTGGTATCACTTCCAGACCTGAGTGACCCTCCATTGGGTCGGGTTCCAACATTACAAAGGGGCCAGGCTGCTCCCAATTAAGTTTCACCGTGGCTCTCATGCAGGTCACCTCTCCAGGCTGTAACACCGCTCCTTCTTTTCCAAGCCTCCATACCCTTCCTATCCCCTCACTTGGGGTCTTCTGCTCTAGGACCAACCGCTGGTAGGCTGCCTTCAGCATGGGATGGATCTTGGGAGCTGAAAGATTCTCTTTCTTCACCAGGGGGGTCAGAAGCCTTCTGACTAGATCCGTGTTCGTCCCTATGATCAGGGAGGTCTTGCTGGTTCCAGGCGGGCGAGGGCACACCACTGCTAGGGTGTCGAACACTTCAGCCTTTCCAGCTACGGATGGGTCAAAAGTCAACCGTATGGGTAGGTATCCATCATAGGGGAAACTCTGAGTTCCCAATCCCCTTATCTCCAACTCTTCTATCTTCTGTATGGGCAGATGACTCAGGTATCTGTCATAGAAGTCCCTGTACAATAGGGTCACTTGGGCTCCAGTGTCTAGGAGGGCCTTCGTGTATACTCCTTCCACCTGGATAGGTACAGTAGGAGATGGGCCAACCAGCTCTTCTGGGTAGGGCCGAGTTGATGCTGTCCTCTTCTTTGGACTCTTTTCTTTACCAGCACTGGATTTGCGCTTGATCCTTTCTTGAGCCTGGTATGCATTAATTTTCCCCCTCTTAGTGGGAGTGTGAACCCGTTGAGGGACATTGTTATCTCTCACTTTTAAGGGTTCTCGTTTGGGAGTGCTGTGTCCCTTCGGAGGGGTCTTGCCCCCTTTCTCTGGAGTGTACCTAGGTTGAGGATCCCTGGGCCCCTTTTGAGGGGTTTGATCTCCTCGCTTTCTTTTCCCGTTATACTTCTTGGAGCTCACTGAAGGTGATGGGCACCCGGTTGACTCCTTCACCGGGGCCCTTTGGCGTTTCCCGCCGGCTGGCGGCTATCTGTTTTCTTCTTCCTGGGACTGGCACATACAGCTGCAATATGGACAATCCCTCCACAATTAAAACAGATCATCTCACCGTAGTCAGGTGGGGATGCTGGTGCTGAAACAGCTGGAAACAATTCCCTCCTGCTTGTTTCTTTCTTGGGACTGGGCGTCTCTTTCGCCACTAGAGATGTCAGTATCTCCATCATCTGGGACATCTGCAACTTCAGGGCATCTACTTCTGTCTCTCTTTCAGGGGTTAAGGCCGACCTGACCGTGGCCACTGGAAGTTTTGTAGACCCCATCACCTGCTTTTCCCGTTTCTCTTCCAACATGGCCTCTTCTTCTCTGACCATTCGAATGAGATCAGGGTAGTCCAGGCTCTTCCCATCCTGCCGGGTGCGTAGTATTAGTGCGACAGGGTCCAGGGGTTGGGCTCCCCTCATCACCTGCTGGGCACGGGCTTCATCTACCTTCCCCGGATCTATCCCCTTCTTCAGGATAATCCTATGCAGGATCTTGTCTATACGTCCCATGTACTCTGACAGCTTCTCCCCTGTCTTCTGGTAACAGTGTTCCAGTTGATAGGTAAGTTCTGTGACTTTTTCTGTCCCACCAAACACACTTTCCAGGATGTCTATGTAGTCCTGGGCAGTGCAATCCTTTTTGCTTGTCTTCAGATTGCGTATGGCCTCTAAGGCAGGCCCTTTTAGGCTCTCAACAATCCTTTGCTTCTTTCTACCTTCTGGGACCTCCCATTCTTCTAAGGCCTGTGTGGCACCATCTAACCACTCTTCAAATCCCTCTTCTCCCGAGGGTACAGGTTTCCTCCCTGAAAACATCCGGAGTTTTCTGTATCCCGACATTGGGTAATCCCCGGGGTCTCTTCTGCACTGAGTCACAATCTCCCCTAGGACAGCACACAGTTCTGCACTAAGAGTGGTTTGTACAGGTGCGGGACTTTCCGCGCCCTTCTACTCTTCCTTCTTTGGGGATAGCATGGTTTTCATAGGAGAACAGTCTCCCTTGCGCGGCAGCGCATGCAGCAATTGATAGGTCTGACCATCCAATGCTCGTATGCTTTGGCTCCTGAACTGCTCTGGAGTCTCTTCCTGCCATTCTACTAGGGCGTATGTATACCCAGCATCATTTCTTATGTCCATTATCCATGCTTTGTTGCATGGGGATAGGGACATTATGAGCTGCTTGACTGCCTCTCTCTGCCATATCCCTGGCAGTTCAATGACTGCTGCTGCGGCTGGATTAGTGGCCCATAGTGTGTACCACCGTCCCACCTCTATCGGGTCCATGCCGGTACCTTCTGGCGGCTTTTCCCGCTGACTCAGGATCCCGGATTATGAGCCCCCACGTGTAGCGATACCCCCAGTTAAGAGGGCCGCTGGTTTGTTTTGGGTCCCTGAGTACAGCTCCACCAACCCCCGGCAATTTGCTCTACCCGCTCTGGCACAGTTAGTAAAGGGGTATGTATCTATGCACATATAAATATCACTTATACTCTAAGTGTAATGGATTCAAACTCACAAGCAGACTGCTGAGATAAGAATAACTGGCTTTACTTTGGCAGTAAGGAAAAGAAATAGTAACATGCATTTAAACATTTGACTTACAATACTTTAGCAGGTCCCTGCAATATGCACTTTAACATGTACACATATATGTATCAAACTAGCAATGGGGAACGGAGCGCCAAGTGTGGCGACCGTCTGCTATGCACCCCTGAGGTGCAATAAATCTATCTGCGCCTACCTAACGGACCAGGCCTGATCCCTAGCAATAGAGCTCAGTCCTTGTACAGTATTCTTCACCGGCAATAGAACTGTAGAGGTGGTGCACATGTATCTTTAAATGGTGTGTTTGTAATCCACAGAAAGTAACATTTGCTGCTCTGAGGTAAATTGTGCCTAGGCAGTTCAATAGGCATAAACGTGTGTATAGCAATGCAGGATGAGCCTTTCAGCTCTCTCACCAATCCTGGGGTACCGTCCTCAGCTCCGGTCCCTTCAATGGCGGCGTCCGGTCTCCTCCGTCACAGCCCCTGCGCTCCGGTCCTCAGCTCCGACCGACCGACTGTAGGGAAAAGTCTCCGCTCCGCTGCTGCTGACTCTGAGGGGTGAGAGTCTCTCTCCACCTGCTGCAAGGCCCAGGCTTCAGGCCTTCAGCAGTCCCGGTCCGCACAGGTGTCTCCTCAGGCGGTCTCTCCTCTTCCTTTTTATAACCTCCCCCAGCAGCCTCTCGGGCGGAAGTGACCATCCTCCCGGGAGCCTGGGGAATTATGGGGAAGTCTGCGTCACCAGCCCAGTCAGAAGAGGAAGAGGCGGTCTCTCCTCTTCCCTTTTATCACCTCCCCCAGAGCCTCTCGGGCGGAAACAATCCTCCCGGGAGCCTGGGGAATTATGGGGAATGTAGTCTTTTCCCCTAAAAGGGGTACGACCCCGCTACAACAATAAGCTAGAAGGCCATTCTGGCCACAGGAGTGTACAGCCAGTACTCTGTAAATATGTCTTATCAATCATTTGTTTTTCACAATGAAAAGTCATTTTGTAATGAAAAAAGCTGCTCAGCTATTATTTTCTCCACAATGGAGTTTTTGCCTCTTTGGCCAGGACTACCTCCACCTAAGTGTGTGGAGGTTCCAGGTTAAAGGTGATAGCAGGTATGGTTAGTGATCAAAATATTGATCAAAAGAGAGGAGATGTAATGGAAATTTGTAAGTTCTGTATATAATTGTATTCTATTTTGTATGTATTGCACACTGCCCTCACTGTGCACACGGCACTAATAATGTTTTCAGTACATGTTTACATTCTTTCGAGTCCTGATTAGAATTAGCCTGCCTATGATACGCCCCTTGTTACCATAAACATACAATTGTAATATTAATGTGATACCTACGTAATCATGTGTATAAGGCCCCTTTCACACGGTCGGACCGTTCAGATCCGCCTGTCAGTTTTGACGGCGGATCTGAACGGGCGCTCCATGTTAGTCTATGGAGCGTCGGATGTCAGCGGAGACATCTCCGCTGACATCCGACCCAGTCCGATCCGCCAAAAGCAGACGTATGGCTATACGTCCAGATCCGTCGCTGGCGGATCGGATCGGGTGAGATCTGATGAAAACGGACACACTGTCCGTTTTCATCCGATCTCTCCATAGAGATCAGCGGCGCTCGCAAGCCCCTCCCCGCTCAGTGAGCAGAGAGAGGCTTGTCATCCGCCGGTTCAGCGGAGATCAACGGAGAGATCTCCCGCTGAGCCGGCGGACAGAGGCGGGCTCCGTGCAAGCGGAGCCCGCCTCGTGTGAAAGGGGCCTAAAACCCTTCAATTGCGTCATAATAAAGGAGAACGGTTATTTGGAAAGATGCTGAGCGTATCTTTTGTGTCTGTTCCCTACTGCAGTAGTTATTAATAATTTGGAACCACTAATCAATATGAGGATAGGAGTTGCCTATCTATAAATTTCCAGGACTAAGCCTTAGCAAAGAAACATTTAATATTATTGTATTTTTTTAAGAGTTTTAATGATTTTAACCACTTCAGCCCCGGAAGATTTTACCCCCTTCCTGACCAGAGCACTTTTTACCATTCGGCACTGCGTTGCTTTAACTGACAATTGTGCGGTCGTGCGACGCTGTAACCAAATGAAATTTGCGTCCTTTTTCCCCCACAAATAGAGCTTTCTTTTGTTGGTATTTGATCACCTCTGTGGTTTTTATTTTTTGCGCTATAAACAAAAAAATGTCAACAATTTTTGAAAAAAAATTATTATTTTTACTTTCTGCTATAATAAATATCTTCAAAAAATATATATAAAAACAAATTTCTTCCTCAGTTTAGGCCGATATGTATTCTTCTACATAATTTCGGTAAAAAAATAAGTGTATATTGATTGGTTCGTGCAAAACTTATAGCGCCTACAAAATAGGGGATAGATTAATGGTATTTTTATAATTTTTTTTATTAGTAATGGCGGTGATCTGCGATTTTTATCGGGACTGCGACATTGCGGTGGACTGATTGGACACTTTTGACACTATTTTGGGACCATTGTCATTTATATAGAAATCAGTGCTATTTAAATGCACTGATTCCTATGTAAATGACACTGGCAGTGAAAGAGTTAACCACTAGGGGGCGGGGAGGGGCTAAGTGTGACGTGTTGTGTTTTTTTACACAGTAGGGGGGCGTGGCTGTACGTCTGAAATCATTGATCGGCTTTCCCGATGACAGGGAACAGCCGATCAATGACAGGCAGTGTAGGAAGCGCGGGGAGAGGTTTGTTTACACAGACCTCTCCCCGTTCTTCAGCTCTGTGACCCGATCGTGGGACACCAGTGGCGATCGGGTCCGCTGGTCCCGCGGCGGTGGTCACGGAGCTCCCGACCGGGTAGCGAGCGCGCCACGCGTGACCCCACGGCTAGGCAATTAAAGGGGACGTATATATACATGCTTTTGCCTAGCCGTGCCATTCTGCCGACGTATATGTGCAGGAAGCGGTCGGGAAGCGGTTAATGTATAAATGTCACTGGCAGGGAAAGGGTTAAACACTAGGGGCGATCAAGGAGTTAAGTGTTATAAATTGTGAAACAGCACTAGCAGCCTATAACAAACAATATGCATCCTAGTGAATGGTGCCTTACACATCAATGTAATTGTAACTGTAGCCCCCTGCTCCTGATGGGCAGACGCTATAAATGGAAATTTAGTTTGTCTGAGCTGTAGTTTAGCTCAGACTGATTATGTTGCAAATTTTGGTTCTGTTCCAGTTCAGCTGGTTGTGTGGTTTTCCCCTTGGCCGAGGGGTGGCGCCCTTATAATTTGGCCAAGGTTGGAAATTGTAACAAGCTGGGGGGCGTATTGAGTGCCTCTTTGCCGGAAACAGTCAGTGGGTGTGGTCTGCCTGCTGTGAATTCTGGGAGAGGGTATTTAAGGGACAGACCCCGTGACAGAGAGGGTTCTGACCTGATGGCCCTCCTGGCCTAAGGTATGCTGCTGCCTTCTAAATTGTCTCGGTCCGGCTGCCCCGAGGCTTCGTTACTGAAGGGTAGGCACAGAAGTCCTGGGGCCCACCGATCTAGGGGTGGTCCTGTGCTGTCTTGCCTGCGGGGAGAAGCCAAGCGACTGGAAGATCCAGGGGAGGACTTTTCAGAGAGAGGACCGAGCACCAAGGCTGGTACCTCTGTGAATTGTCTTTTTGTCAATAAAGCATTTGGAAAAAGGACTAAGTGTCAAAGCTAAAATCTTTGAGCAACTCTTTAATGGGACCCCCGTGACAGAGAAGGTGGAGCGGTGAGGTAACGGTAAGCCCAATCAAATACCAGCAGCTCCTTCAGGGGTAAGTGCTACATAACATAAATAAATATACACAAAATCTGAAAAGTGCTTAGTGCTTCTGTAAAAACTGCAATGGTGCTCCAAAACTTTGAACAAGTTCGGTGACTCCCCCTTCAGTGACCCCACTCACCAAAAATATTAGATCCTCAGCTTCGCAGTCTGGGATCAAAAAAGCAGTGATCTAATGATCTGGGGATATGCAGGATGATTCCTCAGCAAACTCTTCCAAGAAGATATTTTATGACAGGAAGGATATACCACACTCCATAGATTGGGAAAACAGAGAAAGGACTCGTAGTGAAATACTGTTTAACATGAGTATCCTTGTCCTTTGATGACGCCCTGGAGGAGGGGCGAAACGCGTTAACGTACTTTCGGTTTGTGCTAACCAGTGACGCAGTTTCCGCCTCCGTGGAATGCACTTTACACAGGGGCGAACTCAGATGTTTTTTACCGATGCCTGTCTTTACCAAATATCCTGTAAGTTGCGCATTTAATGCACTAAATAACGCACATTAAACTGTATTTCACTATGAGTTCTTTCTCTGTTTTATCTGTGTTATATCTTTTTTACTTGGATGTTGCTGGATAAAACAAAAACTGTGTCTGTCTTAATTTTAGGCTGCAAAGCAGCAAAATGTGATGATTTTGAAGCAGTGATTCTTTTCTATACCCACTGTATTTGCCAGCACACCACAGATCTGCAGATTAAATCAAAGTAGTTTTTATTGGAAAATTATAAAATGCAATGTTTCAGAGACGCGCAGGCATGTGATCAATCTGTACATAAACGTCTCTTGCACTGGGGATAAATGCCCAGTGTGCATGAAACTTAAAAGTTATATTTTTTTAGTTCATTATAAAAAGAAAAAATACAAAACCACTCTACATTCCCTTTAAAAGACAGACGATTTCTAACTCATAATTCTTTAGCTCTAGTGACAAGATCCAGCTGTAAATTTCCCTCCGCTTCCCATTCAGTGCAGTTACCACCCCTGTCTTATCCTGGCACTGTACTATAGTTGTAGGAACAATAAAAATAGCGGTAATGGAAAAGTACACTACCAATTTAAACCACAGATAACCATCTCTGTAAATACGACTACAACTGTAATGGCTTAATCAAAGTGTTCTGACAATGCACATAGCAAGGAACAATGTACACACAAACCTTTCATTACATAAGCTATATTTATGTAGCACATAGTAGGCCATTGATTATCCGGAGTACATAGAAAACTGAAATCATAGATTTTCCTTGTGAGAACAACTTTCTTTTGGCCTAGATTCAAATCTTTGTGTTGCTTATGAACTTTTATCTGTAAGTGTAATGACATGATTTATCTTCACTTTGAAGTTTACTGTTAATCACTAGATGTGGGAGATCAGTGCATGACACAAGGGCTTTGTAGTAGCCTCTGGGAATCTCCCAGCACTAAATGATCTATTTCTGAGCTTCCGCTTCCATCGCTGTCATCAGTCCCATGTTTTTCAGTCAGCATAGGCTCCCCACTTATTGAATTAGTCTAGGTTCACATCTATGCGCCTGCGCTTGATGCGTTTTTCGGGCACGTTTTGCAGTGCATTTTGCATTTTTAAACCTGCAGTTTTTATGCATTTTTGCATGCAGTTTTTCATGCATTTTGCGTTTAACATTTTTTTTTCCTCTTTAACCACTTCAGCCCCAGAAGAATTTACCCCCTTCCTGACAAGGTCTTTTTTTGCGATACAGCACTGCGTTGCTTTAACTGACAATTGCACGGTTGTGCGATGGTGTACCCAAACAAACCTTTTTTTCCCACGAATAGAGCTTTCTTTTGGTGGTATTTGATCACCTCTGTGGTTTTTATTTTTTGTGCTATAAACAAAAGAAGAGCGACAATTTTGAAAAAAAAAAAACACAATATTTTTACATTTTTACTATAATAAATATCTCAAAATTAAGAAAAAAAAAAAAGTCTTCATCAGTTTAGGCCAATATGTATTCTTCTACATATTCTTGGTAAAAAAATTTTTTAAATCGCAATAAGCGTATATTATTTGGTTTGCGCAAAATTTTTATTATGTCTAAAAATAGGGGATAGATTTATGCCATTTGTATTATTTTTTTTTAGTGATTTTTATCGGGACTGCGACATAGCGGCAGACATATTGGACACTTTTGACACTTTTTTGGGACCATTAACATTTATACAACGATCAGAGCTAAAAATAGCCACTGAGTACTGTATAAATGGCACTGGCAGGGAAGGGGTTAACACTAGGGGGCGATCAAGTGGTTAAATGTGTGTGTTCTAACTGTGGAGATGGGACTGACTGGGGAAGGAGACAGATCATTGTTCCTAAGCATTAGGAACAGATCGGTCTCCTCACCCCTGACAGAACGGGGATTTGTGTGTTTACTGTTCTGGCTCTGTCAGGAGCGATCACGGGTGCCCAGCGGACATCCCGGCCGAGGCCGCCGGGCACGTGCATCGGCTTCTAAGTAACGCGGCGGGCGTCCCCTAAATCGCCCGCAGTACAGTTACAAAGATTCGCACAGGGGAGCCATTCTGCCGTCGTCAAACAACGTGGGCGGTCGGCAATCGGTTAAATGCACTGTAAACACACCGCACATAGCTGGTTGCTAAGGAGGGGGCCAGGAAACCGGCCGCCGCATTCTTAACAATCAATGAGTCATAAGCTGTCAGCGGACTTCCCAGCTGAAAGCTGAATGTAAAAAAAAAATTGCCGGCAACAGAATTTGCGAAAAAAATGGCGTGCCACCCGGTAGGTCAGAAAAGGGAGGGGACAAGCGGGTGCCCCCCCCCGAACCATACCAGGCCGCATGCCCTCAAACACCTTGTCCCCATGTTGATGAGGACTAGGGCCTCTTCCTGACAACCCTGGCTTTTCGGAATCTGGAAGCCCCAATTAACCACTTAAGGACTGAGCCTTTTTTTGAGATGTGTTGTTTAAAAACATTTTTTTTTGCTAGAAAATTACGTAGAACCCCTACACATTATAAATTTTTTTCTAACACCCTAGAGCATAAAATGGCGGTCGTTGCAATACTTTCTGTCACATCGTATTTGTGCAGCGGTCTTACAAGTGCACTTTTTTTTTTAAATACACTTTTTTGAATTAAAAAATAAGACAACAGTAAAGTTAGCCCAATTTTATTTTATATTGTGAAAGTAAATTGATACCCAACATGTCATGCTTCAAAATTGCGCCCGCTCGTGGAATGGCGACAAACTTTTACCCTTAAAAATCTCCATAGGCGACATTTAAAACATTCTACAGGTTGCATGTTTTAAGTTACAGAGGAGGTCTAGGGCTAGAATTATTGCTCTCACTCTACTCTACGATCGTGGTGATACCTCACATGTGTGGTTTGAACACTGTTTTCATATGCGGGCGCTACTCTCGTGAGCTCGGCAGGACGGGCGCGTTTAAAAAAATGTTTTTTTTTAATTTTACCTTTTTATGATTTTTACACTGTTTTTAAAAGAAAAAAAATTGTATCACTTTTATTCCTATTACAAGGAATATAAACATCCCTTGTAATAGAAAAAAAGCATGACAGGACCTCTTAAATATGAGATCTGGGGTCAAAAAGACCTCAGATCTCATATTTACACTTAAATTCAATGAAAAAATAAAAATAGAATTGTCATTTAAAAAAATAAAAAAATGGCAGTTCAATTTTTACGTCGATTCAGGCCTGCATTGTTATGGAGACGGGTGGGGCCATCTTCCCTTCACTCGTCTTCATGCCTAGCATGTTTGAAGATCCGATTGCCTCGCCACTGCTGACAGCTCCGGTAAGTGGCGGAGGGGGCCCTCTCCCCCCGCTGATAAAAGTGATCTTGCGGCGAATCTGCTGCAGCGACCACTCTTATCGGAAACTGGACCGCTGGCTGAACACGAGGATATCCCCCTTCAAAGTAAAGACGTATATCGGCATGTGGTGGTCTGGAAGTGGTTAACAAGGGGGGCCCCAGATTTGGCCCCCCCATGTGAATGAATATCGGGTACATTGTACCCCTACTCATTCACCCAAAAAACTATGAAATTTTAACAAAATACAAGAGCCGGTTTTTGGCAAGTCCTTTATTCAATAAGAAGCCCGGAGAATAACCTTCTCCCGGAATCGTCATCTACCGGAGCCATCATCTCCTGTTGCCGTCATATCCTGGTGTCCTCTTTTTCTTGTGCTGTCTTCTCCCACGGAGCTGTCTTCTTTCTTGTCGCCGCTGTCTTTTTCCTCCCGCCACTTACCCGCTAAAAAACAAAAAAAGGCGGTCATGTCCTGAAGCTGTCTTCCTCCATTGTAATGTCCCTGCTATCCGACACCTCTTCTATAGCCACGGGGCGTGGCCATCCAATGATGTCGCCTGGAGAGCCCACCTCTTGTGATGTCACAAGGGACGCTCTCTGGCCGACTCAGGCTTGGGTGCTCCTGCTTGCTGCGGGGCACTCAACAGGAGGGAGAGGCCAGGAGCTCCAGCCAGGGACCCGAGAAAAGGATTATCCGGGCTGACCTGTGCAAATCCACTGCACAGAGCAGGTAAGTATAACATATTTGATATTTTAATAGAAAAAAAAAATTAGACTTTACAATCAATCACTTTAAGATCACTGACAGTGAATACCATTGATTGTCTCATTACAATTGCATCTGAAAGTCATATACTATGCAGTAAGTAATGTGTTGATGTGTTGAAAGCAGAAAAAAAATGAGCATCGTAGTTTGTTTTGTATGGGGCCCATGCTGACCCATGTCCAAAGTCAAAATTGTCTACAATGGGCATGTGATCATCAGAACTGGACCATGGCGCAATAAAAGAAGGAGGTGGCCAAGTGTGTGTACGTTGCTTACCTTGGGAAGGGATGGCACCAGGATGCAGTATGCAGAGGCATGATGGGATTCGTAGTTCCCCAACAGCTGAAGGGCCGCCAGTTTGACACCCCTATGGGAAAAAGTTAAACTGGCAGAGGCAGTTTGATGCTTTGGCCAATTTCTGCTGGGAAACCTTGGTCCTGTCAATCATGTGGATTTTACTTTGACACGTACCACCTACCTACCACTTACCCTGTTCAAGAATGGTTTAACCACATGCCGACCGCGCTATAGTCGAAAGACGTCTACAGCGCAGTCGGCTAGTTCTGAGTGGACGTCCTACGGACGTCCTCCCAGAAACTTGCTCCCGCGTGCCCCCTGGGGCGCGCACTCGGGAACATCCGTGACCGCCGGGCCGTCAAATGACGGAGCGATCACATGTACACAAACCGGCGTCACGTCATGACGCCGGTTCCTCCTTCTCCTCTCTATACCGATCGGTACAGAGAGGAGAGAAGCGGAGAGGGGGAGAGACGGGACCAGCGCTGTGGGCTGGATGTGTAGTGCCCACAGCGCTGGTCAATACACTGCCACCACTGTGCAATACTCTGCCACCACTGTGCAATGCTCTGCAACCACTGTGCAATGCTCTGCCACCAACCACTGTGCAATGCTCTGCCACCAACCACTGTGCAATGCTCTGCCACCAACCACTGTGCAATGCTCTGCCACCAACCACTGTGCAATGCTCTGCAACCACTGTGCAATACTCTGCAACCACTGTGCAATGCTCTGCCACCACTGTGCAATGCTCTGCAACCACTGTGCAATGCTCTGCCATCAACCACTGTGCAATGCTCTGCCACCACTGTGCAATGCTCTGCCACCACTGTGCAATGCTCTGCCAATACTGTGCAACACTGTAATACTCTGCCAATACTCTGCCAATACTCTGCAATAATTTTAAATAGAAACAAAGAATTTTTTTTTTTTTTTACCGAATTTTCTGTATTTTTGGATTCATAGCGCAAAAAATAAAAAACCCAGCGGTGATTAAATACCACCAAAAGAAAGCTCTATTTGTGTGAAAAAAAGGACACAAAATTCATTTGGGTACAGTGTTGCATGACGGAGTAATTGTCATTCAAAGTGTGAGAGCACCGAAAGCTGAAAATTGGTCTGGTTAGGAAGGGCGTTTAACTGCCCAGTGGTCAAGTGGTTAAGGAACACAACAGCAAGTTTGAGATGCCTCCCCCCCAGTTTCTCGTACTTCTTAGTATAGAACATATAAATAAAAATGCCAAGATAGCATTTTTATTTGTATGTTTTATGCTAGGAAGTATCCCCACATTGACTCCTTTTTGTAAAGTAAACACCCCAAGATGATTAATTATTTTGCAAATGAAAAAGAAAAACGTTTGTATTAACGTGGTTAAAGGGCCTCCAACAAATCCATGACCTGAACCCCAATCCATTGACATAAACTTTCACTTGCAGCCAAATTGAGGACAATCAGATGAAGTCTGCATGTTCAAGCTGCACATCCAGTTGTCCTCCATGGAGGATGCATCTGTAAAGGCATGTGAAATCTGTCCTGAAAAAGAGGTTTTTTGTTTTCATTACTTGGCCAAACTTGTAAGTTCCCACGGCTAAAATATATTCATCAACATGTTTTCATGTAAACAGCAGGTTCTGCATTGTTAAGTACGCTATGCTAGAAATAGCAGCGAAATGTGAGAAACAACAACAGTTCTACCTGTCAGCTAATGGCAACATGTCAATCTCCTGTTAGATTTAACTCCTTGCTAGTTGTTATTTCTTTTGCCACTCAGTGATTTTGGTTGGATCAGTTGTCAACAACAGGTAATACTAATGGGTTTAATTCTCACATGTAAAAGAGTACTTGGATGACTTAAAGTGAATGTAAACCCAACATTTTTTTTTTGATGTCATATTGTAGAGAATACGATTTCCTGTCATTTGAGCCCAGTCTTGCCACACAGATTTACTCGAGGCCTGAGCAATCCTCTTTTATTGTTCAGTTAGAGAAATCTTGACAAAGTCTTGAAAACTTTGTCCGTTCCTCCCCCTTGCTGTGAGTGACAGGTGATTTACATATCTCGTGCACTAGCCTGAGACGGGCACATCCTGTGTAAAAAGTTCACAATTCACATCCCCCTCCCCTGCCCTCCAGCGCTCCGAGGATTGACTGCCTTTACTGTGTTTTGACTGGATGTTTCTCATCATGGGATGTGATCCACAGACCAGGGTGAAGGGAAATGCATTCTGCAGTGAACAGCAAGAAGAATATAAGGAAGATGTATGTAGTCAGAGCTGGGCAGAGTAGAACATCCAGTGATCTGATGATTGTTATAGTGCAGTGTGCGTGTCTGAGGTCACCTGATCACAGTTGCAACATTCCTTTCCATTACCAGGATTTGTTATGTGGGGGAGGGGTGGATTTCTCACTTTTTATAATTACACCCAGTAAGACTGAATGAGCTTAGGTCCAGTTCACAACAGTGCGCTGTGCAAGATCGCATGTGATTCCCACCGTACTGCAGTGCAAATCACATGCGATGTCAGTGCAGTCTATGGAAATGACAGGGGCATGTACGTCCGCGGATGAGACCCAAGAGCATTCCTCTGGACCGTACCCCTTCCAATGCACCAGGTACTGTATACGCCCACCGAACCTACGGGACTCAACAATGAACTGTACTTCATACTCATGGTTCTCAACCTGTACAGGGTGAGGACGTGGCACCGAGGTGGTAAAGCGGTTGCAGACCAAAGGTTTTAATAAGGAGACATGAAATATATTAGAAATACGCATATTAGAAGGAAGGTCTAATGCGTAAGCCACTGGGTTAATCCTGCGAAGAATACGGTAAGGCCCAATAAACCGAGGTGCGAACTTCAGTGAGGAAACACGAAGTCGGAGGTTGTGAGATGACAGCCAGACCCTGTCCCCAACCTGGTTGGAAGGCACAGGCAGGCGTCTGCGGTCAGCATGGAGTCTGTAACTATCATTAGCATGACGCAAAGCATCCTGGACTTGTGCCCAAGTGGAATGAAGACCACGGAGATGCATCTCTAATGCAGGAATACTCTGCGAAACAAAAGAGTCAGGCAACATGGAAGGTTGGAAACCATAATTTACCATAAACAGGGACAATCGGGAAGCAGAACTGAAGGAACTGTTGTGAGCAAACTCTGCCCACGTTAATAGGTCTGACCAGTAGGGATGAGCCGAACACCCCCGGGTTCGGTTCGCACCAGAACCTGCGAATGGACCAAAAGTTTGCACAAACGTTAGAACCCTATTAATTACAATGGACGCGAATGTGCGAAATCTAAAGTGCTATTTATAACGGCCAATATGCATGTTATTGTCCTAAAAAGGGTTTGGGGACCCGGGTCCTGCCCCAGGGGACATGTATCAATGCAAAAAGAATTTTTTTCGGGAGCAGTCATTTTAATAATGCATTAAGTGAAAAAAATGAAGTGAAATATTCTTTTAAATATCATACCTGGGGGGTGTCTAAAGTATGCCAGTGAAGTGGCATGTGTTTCCTGTGTTTAGAACTGTCCCTGCACAAAATGACATTTGTAAAGGAAAAAAAGCCATTTAACCACTTAACCCCCGGACCAATTTGCAGCCAAAGGACCAGGCCCCTTTTTGCGATTCGGCACTGCGTCGCTTTAACTGACAATTGCGCGGTCATGCGACGTGGCTCCCAAACAAAATTGGCGTCCTTTTTTTTCCCACAAATAGAGCTTTCTTTTGGTGGTATTTGATCACCTCTGCGGTATTAATTGTTTGCGCTATAAACAAAAATAGAGCTATAATTTTGAAAAAAAATGCAATATTTTTTACTTTTTGCTATAATAAATATCCCCAAAATATATATAAAAAAACATTTTTTTTCCTCGGTTTAGGCCGATACGTATTCTTCTACATATTTTTGGTAAAAAAAAAATAAAAAATTGCAATTAGCGATTATTGATTGGATTGCGCAAAAGTTATAGCGTTTACAAAATAGGGGATAGTTTTATAGCATTTTTATTAATATTTTTTTTTTACTAGTAATGGTTGCGATCAGCGATTTTTTTATTGTGACTGCGACATTATGGCGGACACATCAGACATTTTTGACAAATTTTTGGGACCATTGTCATTTACACAGCAATGTGCTATTTAAATTTAGGTGTATGCTGTGCAGGAGGCACACTACACTGACTGAATATTAGGCAGATGTCTGTGTTGCACAAATCAACTACACAACACCAGCAATGAAGGGGTAGATTCAGGTGTATGCTGTGCAGTGTGCAGGAGGCACACTACACCCACTGTAACAGCGCTAGGTTAGGAAGCAAAGCAAAGCTGACACTGTCCCTGCCTATCCTGCTCTCTCCCTGAACACTACACTCACTGTAACAGCGCTATCTAAAGAAGTATAAAGCACAGCTGACACTGTCCCTGCCTATCCTTCTCTCTATGAACGCTGCACAACACTACACAAGGCCGCCACACTGGCGGCCTTATATAGTGTGGGGCGTGTACTAAACCCCCCTGAGCTATAATTAGCTACAGGCTCATCCCTACTGACCAGTTGTTATGATGGCAATGTAGGAATTGCTCCAATGACTGGCTCATTCTGCAGCCCCATTAGACTGTTACGCAAAGGAGAAAGCAAGCTGAATTCCCAATTGTACACAAAAGGCTTGCCAGAACCGGGACACAAACTGACTACCCCTGTCTGAGACAATCACCTTGGGTAGCCCATGTAAGCGAAAGATCTCAAACCAGTTCCTTAGAAGTGGGCAACTTCTTAAGTGGAATACAATGACACATCTTTGAGAACCGGTCAACCACCATAAGGATAACTGCGTTGCCCTGTGAGTTGTTTAACTCCGCAATGAAATCCATTGACAGGTGGGCCCAGGGCCTATCTCCTCTGGGTATGGGTTGTAGGAGGCTCAATGGAAGATGCCGTGGTGTCTTACTCTGAGCACACATGAACAGGCAGCTACGAAGGCAGTTATATGGGCACGTAGACTAGGCCACAAGAATTGTTGGGAAATGGCCCAAAAGAGTTGATTCTTCCCAGGGTGGCCAGCAGCCTTGGAAGAATGGTAAGTCTGGAGCATGGCAGTACAGAGACAATGTAATTGAAACTAGACAAGAAAAGAGCCCATCGCGCCCTTCTGAGAGAGAGAGGCGTTTAGTCTCAGACAAGAATGTGAGATTCTTATGGTCAGTAAGAATGAGGACCGGTTCAGTGGTACCTTTGAGGAGATGTCTCCATTCTTTCAGGGCTAAAATGATCGCCAAATAGCTGTCACCAAGCTCGTAATTACACTCCGTAGGTAACAATTTCTTGGAAAAGTAGCCACAAGGATGCATAGCACTCTCAGAGGTAGGACGTTGAGGCAGAAGGGTGCCAACACCAGTCTCAGAAGCATCAACCTCAAGGATAAAAGATAACATAGGATCAGGATGTGCCAACACAGGAGCAGAAACAAGGCCAGCCTTGAGACTCTCAAAGGCCTTAATGAACTCCGGAGACCAACTCTGTGGGTTACCGTCCTTTCTGGTCATATCAGTCAGGGGCTTGACCAGAGATGAGAAGTTACGAATAAACTTCTAATAATAGTTGGCAAAGCCCAGGAAACGCTGCAGAGGACGTAAACCCATGGGTCGGGGCTGTAGGACTGTCGAAAGTTTTTCTGGGTCCATCGAAAAAAACAGCAGTGGAAATTACAGGAATTTAACCTGTTCACGATGGAACTCGCACTTCTCCACTTTACAATAGAAATTGTTATCGCTTAGTTTCTCTCCAGGGACATGGAAAATATGAGGATATCATTGAGATAGACCACCACACATAACTGCAACAAATCTCAGAGGACATCGTTAATAAATTCCTGGAAAACTGCCGGGCGTTACAAAGGCCAAAAGGCATTACGAGGCATGACCGTGCAATTGTCATTTAAAATGCAACAGCGCTGAATGCTGAAAATTGGCCTGGGCAGGAAAGTGTCTGGTGTTGAAGTGGTATTGAAGTGGTTAATGCCATATTAGAAATAACTGCAACCAAAGAAAGTGGTGTTATTGACATTGTAGGGCTTTTCTGCCTGCTGAGGTAATGAAACAACCTAAAACACCGGAAATCTGGCAAGATATAGCATCGGCTTTTATATTTTTTTGCTACCCTGAAAAAATCATACTTTAACCTAAATATTTAGGCTTCATGCACACAGGACCAGTGTTGGTCATCTTACTTTAAAAAAGTAATTAGTTAAGTTACAAATGACTTCTCCCAAAAAGTAATTGCGTTAGTAACTCAGTTACTACATTGGAAAAGTAATTAGTTACGCAGCAAAGTAACTGACTTTTTTTTTTTTTTTTTTTTTATATTCTATATGTGTAACTAAGGGGCGGGTCTAGTATTACTGTAACCAAGGGGCGCATTTATTATTATTGTTATATATCGTGTAACCAAGGGGCTGCTCTATTATTACTCTAACCAAGGGGCAGATCTGTTATAGCGTATAAGCAAGTGGCGGGTCTATTATTATTATATCGTGTAAGGGGCGGATGGCTACAGAAGAGGGCGAATGTTAAATTAATGGGCAGAGCTCGATATATATCAATAATAAAAATGCGCCCCTTGGTTACAGTAACACTAGACCCGCCCCTTAGTTACATGATAGACGCCCCTTGCAGAGTAGCACGAGCATCAGGAGCGTGCGGCATCGCCTCGTACAATTACATGTTAACTGCGCCTGCGCGGTGTAGAGTTCACTCAGAGCTGTTTAGGTTCGTCAATTTTCGGAAGCTCCGTAGTCCTTCGTACTGCGCAAGCCCTGCGCCTGCGCAGTACAGGGGGTCCTTATCCGGCGAGGGAACTGTTTCGGCAGGACACCGGAATTACACTACTGCCATCTAGTGACGGTAGATGTAATTGGGGTAACTAAGCCAAAGTAATGGGAACTGAGTTACCATGAGGGGAAAAGTAATCAGTTAGATTACTCGTTACCCTCTAAAGTAACTGCATTAGGTAACTCAGTTTATTACATCACTGCACAGGACAAGCAGCGTCAAAAAGGCGCCTAAGGGCTGGTTCCCACTGCTGCGATGTCAGACATTGCATGGGATTCGCGCCGCACTGCTGTGCAAATCACATGCGGTGTCTGTGCGGTATTAATTCAACCATACAGATTGTACGGCTGAATTTGCATCGCATCCGGACCAAACTCGTGCAGGACCCTTTTTTTTGGTCAACACCAGAATTGGATCGCATTGGTGTTCACACTTATGCAATCCGATTCCTGTCCGAATTGACAGATCACACTGCTATATGCGAACCGATCTGGGGGTGTCATTAACTTTGTACTGACCCTTCCAGCGGCTCGCACAGGTCAGTGTGAACCACCGGCGGGACACCCGTATTGGATTTGCAGGGTTCCCGCATCACTGCAGTGTGAACCGAGCCTAAAGCCACATTTTTCTAACACGTTTAGGCGTGTCAAGTGCTTGGGTGTTCATTGATTCCATTGGCCAGAATATTAATTTAGTCTGGCGATTAGAATGAATGAACACCCAGGCGCTTTACACACCTAGCACTAAAGAGCATTTACAGTAAATGAGTTTACACTGCTTTACAGACGTTTAGGTGTGCCAAGTGTTTTTTGATGCTGGAACGCTCCTCTCCTGAATGCACAGGCCTTGTATTTTTTATTTTTGTCTATAAACACCATTGCCTCTAAATATCAGTAAATGCCTATGTATGGATGGACACATAGACTAATATTGAGGGGCATTTAGTGTCGGTTCACACTGCAATGTCGCAGTCCTGCTAAAAATCGCTGATCATTGCCATTACTACTCTATCCCCTATTTTGTAAATGCTATAACTTTTGCGTAAACCAATCCAATCAATTTTTTTTACCAAAAGTATATAGAATACATATTGGCCTAAACTGGCAAAGATTTTTTATTTTTTTTATTGGATATGTATTATAGCAAAAAGTAAAAAAATATTGTTTTTTTTCAAAATTGTAGGTCTTTTTTTGTTTATAGCTCAAAAAAAAAAAAAAACGCAGAGGTGATCAAATACCACAAAAAGAAAGCGCTATTTGTGGAAAAAAAGGGCATCAATTTTATTTGGGTACATCGTCGCGCGCCCACGCAATTGTCAGTAAACGCTGTGCCGTATTGCAAAAAATGGCCTGATCATTAAGGGGGGTAAATCCTTTCGGGGCTGAAGTGGTTAATCACCCCGGCCAGTGTTAAGTAGTTTGTCTCATCCATGTAAACTGATACCTTCTGCTGGAGAGTTTGGGATGCGAAATGCAGCAGTTATGTTGTCTGGATTACGAGATGAAAATAGAAGAAAGCCTAAAAAAAAGAAAACTAATGCAGCCATCACATCTAAGAATTGGTAAAGTGCAATATAATACATGTTTTCTTTTGGGTTGAAGCAAGACCCATATACAAAAGCCTGTGATATTGATAGTACTTAAATGTGGCAACAATGAACTAGAACGTAACAAAACAACAAAATCCTGCGAGCCTTAACCACTTCAATACAGGGCTTTTAAACACCCTTCCTTACCAGAGCACTTTTTGCGATTCGGTACTGCGTCGCTTTAACTAACAATTGCGCGGTCGTGCGACGTTACACCCAAACAAAATTGACGTCCTTTTTTTCCCACAAATAGAGCTTTCTTTTGGTGGTATTTGATCGCCCCTGCGGTTTTTATTTTTTGCGCTATAAACAAAAGAAGAGCGACGATTTTGAAAAAAAACAAAATATTTTTTACTTTTTGCTATAATAAATATCCCATTTTTTTTTAAAAAAAAACTATATTTTTCCTCAGTTTAGGCCGATACGTATTCTTCTACATATTTTTGGTAAAAAAAATTGCAATAAGCGTATATTGATCGGTTTGCGCAAAAGTTATAGCGTCTACAAAATAGGGGATAGATTTATTGAAATTTATTTTTTTTTTTTTTACTAGTAATGGCGGGGATCTGCGATTTTTTTTTCGTGACTGCGACATTGCGGCGGACACTTCGGACACTTTTGACACATTTTTGGAACCATTCACATTTACACAGCGATCGTTGCTATAAAATTGCAATGATTACTGTGTAAATGTGACTGTCAGGGAAGGGTTAACACTAGAGGGCGCTGGAGGGGTTAATGTGTGTCCCTAATAGGAGTGATTCTAACTGTAGGGGGAGGGGACTTAAGGGGAGGAGACCGATCATGTGATCCTCTGTACTGGGATCACATGATCGGTCTCCTCCCCGCTGACAGGACGTGGAGCTGTGTGTTTACACACACAGCTCCACGGTCCCGTTGTTTTAACGGGCAATCGCGGGTGCCCGGCGGACATCGCGGCCGCCGGGCACTCGCACCGGGTCCCGAGCGATGCCGCGGGCGCACGCGCGCGCCCCCCAGGCGGCCGGGAATCCGAGGACGTCATATGACGCCCACCCAGGATGGTAGATCCACCTTGTGGGCGTCATATGACTATGGCCGGGTATTGAAGCGGTTAAAGAACCCCCTACCAACCTGCCACTATCAAGCTGCAAACGTTAAACACGTCTCATACGTTCGTGCACATTAAACACAAAATTAAATATATGCTGCGCTGGAATGGCTATGCACTAGATAATCTGTATCTTAATCTATAGTTATAGATCCACAAGAATATAACAATGTGCATAAAATAGTGAACATAAAACTGGTGTAAACTGCAAGTGTAAAATATAGCAAAAACAAATAATGTGCACAAAATCTGTGAACGCACAACTAAAACGCATAGATAAATATAAAGTGCACAAGTGCCAAAAAAAACTCTGTGAGGTTATATGGACCCTTTAGAGTTACAAGGTGCCATGCACAATAACACACCAAAAAATAAAATATCAATAATAATAATATAATATTAGATGAAAAAAGTGCTAAATGCATACATATGTGATAGCAAACATGTATAAAAGATTTATTTAAAAAAAAAAAAATGCAAGTGCATTAACCACACAAGTGTCTCTATATTATTAAAAACTGTTCTTTGTGGCAGCCTGTCTTGGGCTGTGATAAGAAACACAAAATGTTGATTGATGTGAGACTAGATGCAGGTGATGTGATCTCCGGTGATCATACTATTGACATGCTTGTTACATCCAACCGTGGCTCTGAATCATGCATAGGTGAAATCCGGGAACCCCTTATGGTAATAAGCTCACCTCAGAGCGTGTGACCAGCTTTTACACTGAGTCAAAACACGCATATGAACCACTATAGGGTTCTCAGCTGTTTCACTGGATCAGTAGTATCCTCAGTGCAATGATCTCAGAGGCACATGAAAAAAGAAAAAGACTAATAGTGCAATACCGTTTTACAAAATTTAATAGACAAGTTAAAAAACATTCCCCCGCCGGGGTACTCACATGTAGAAGGTGCGTCAGTGCACCGTACTTCATAAGGCTCAATAAAATACTGTAAACAGTATGGGTATGGCTTGTATCCCCTCTAGGCAGGTGTACTGTCTCTCGCTCCGTCCTGGCCCCTCCCCTACGCCTGTCGATACTCAGGGTGTGGCGTATCTTCCTCAGAAGAACGTGATGGGGGTGCGCTTCACTACACACCAAAAGGCCACTTATCTAAAACTTTTATTAAAAATCATAAAAAGTAAGTGAATGACCATAACAGATATCCCTATAGGTTGAGGTCAGTGCCACTATATATAAGCCAAAGTTCTATCTCTGTGGTAATATTTGCATCTACTAAGTTAATTGTGGCAAATGGCAATAGATGGGAGGAGAGACAGAAGTATCCTTAGCTCTTTATACCAGTTGGTGTTGGTGAGTATACCTTGAGTTAACATACCCTCTAAACTGCCCTGGAGTCTTTACATTGATTGTAAGAGGATATAACATCCATCATACTGTCTACATGTGTATACCAGTAGAAGTCTCACCAATTAACTTGGCAGATGCAAATATTACCACAGAGCTAGAACTACAGTACACCCCTCACATTTTTGTAAATATTTTATTATATATTTTCATGTGACAAAACTAAAGAAATTACACTTTGCTACAATGTAAAGTAGTGAGTGTACAGCTTTAGTGAGTGTACAGCTGGACAGACTGAAGGTCTGCCCAGCAGCTGAGGTAAATCCTCCTAGCAACAGCTTGTCTCTTGAAACACAAACCAGAAAGAACCAGCAAAGCTGCCCCAGTGAGGCCTTTACACTACAGTCACCATAACCAAAGCTCTATTAATTAATACCACTTTTCTAGCTTTTGGCCCTAACATTAGCACTCTACCCTTAGACCCCTTTCACACCGAACCGCCACCGGTTCGGTGTGAAACCCTCTGGCTTTCACACTGGAGTGCATGCAGCAGCTGTTTTAGGGCGTTTTGCAGGTGCTATTTTTAACGCTATAGCGCCTACAAAACGCCCTCAGTGTGAAAGGGGTCTTACTGCTCTTGGCTTAAACTACACCAGGGATACTATCTATAAACTACACCTCTGATACTATCTGTAAACTACACCTGGGATACTACCTGTAAACTACACCAGGCAATACTATCTGTAAACTACACCAGGCATACTATCTGTAAACTACACTAGGAATACTATCTGTAAACTACACCAGGGATACTATCTGTAAACTACACCAGGGATACTATCTGTAAACTACACTAGGAATACTATCTGTAAACTACACCAGGGATACTATCTGTAAACTACACCAGGGATACTATCTGTAAACTACACCAGGAATACTATCTGTAAACTACACTAAGGATACTATCTGTAACCTTCACCAGGAATACTATCTGTAAACTACACCAGGGATGCTATTTTTTTTAAAACACAGCATGTGCAATTGTATGTAAATGCACCACAAGACATGACGTTTGTGTGCCGTGAGGAGCAATGGGCTTTACTTCCTCCATGTTGAATAGTGTGCAGAGAAGCATTGCAAAGCATACAACACATTGCAAAATGCACACAAAAGCAGGTAAATGTTTTCTGTAAGTTTCTCATTACATTGTGGTGTGAACGGGTCCTAACGGTTGTATAACTGTGGTCTGTCTTATGCTGTGTGCCTGATCAGCATGTGCACTCATATAAAAGGCTGCCTGTTCAGGTAAGGGAAGACTGTATATAAAAATAAACGGTGCAGCTTTGTCTGAAGTTGAATAATGCCCTTGCTATAGGTGTAGGCAATTTACGTACCACCTGAAGCCTGATTGGAATACTCCCAGGACATTGCTGAGAGAGACCCAGCTATTACTGTTCACTCCCATCATCAAAGGGGGTGGAGGGGGTTTACAAACTGAGCCCAGAGCTACTGTATCAGGGGAGAGAAAGAGTATGTGAGGGGAAATGAATCAGAGAAAAAGTTCACTCCCGTTCACTCCTGTGATAGTGGAAGTGAAAAGTAATGGCTGTGCTTCTCTTAGCAACATTCTAGGAGTTTTACAATCTGGCTTCATGAGGTATGTAAGTGGCCTACACCTATAGCAAGGACATTATTCACCTTTAGTCAAAGCTGCACAGTTTGATTTTATATCCCTTACCTCCCTCCCTTACTCTATCCAAAATTAAATAAAGTTTTGCCTTTAAGACCCCTTTCACACTGTAGCGGTAAAGCGCCGCTAGTCTTAGCAACGCTTTACTGCTGTTATATCGGTGCTATTCGGCTGCTAGCAGGGCGATTTTAACCCCGCTAGCTGCAGAATAATGGGTTAAACGTGCCCGTGTTGTGGCACTGCCGAAGCTCTATGTAGGCATTTCGGCAGTGCTGCCCATTCATTCCAATTGGCAGGGGCGGTGGAGGAGTATACACAGCTCCCGCACCACCCCAAAGATGCTGCTTGCAGGAGTTTTTTTCCTGTTCTGCAAGCGCACCGCCCCAGTGTGAAATCACTCAGACTTTCACACTGGGGTGGCTTAAGAGGAGCTTTACAGGCGCTATTTTTAGCGCAAAAACATCTGTAAAGCGCCTGATGTGAAAGGGGTCTTATTCTACTTTTAACAGTTTGCCAGTGACAACTTCAATCATCCCAGGAGAGGGGCACATTTTCAGTTAAAAACAATAATAATAGAGAGAAAAAAACTGTGTTCAGGAGCAGCCCGTACCTTGCAGGGGTTGCCCAGAATTCTGCATCCATCGACAGGGATGTGCATAGGTCATAAAGTCCTACTCCTCTCCTTGCCTGCTCCCCCCCCGAGAGATAGTAAGGCCTATATCTTTTTGTAGCTTGGTCCTCAGTACTTTCCATCAACACTGAACACTGACGACTAATGCCTCGTTTCCACTGAGTGGATCGGTTCGGGTCGGTACAGTTTGGAAGGGTTAGAATGGTCCGGCCTATTCAGGTGAGCGTTTCCACTGCAAGTCGGACCACCAGAAAAAAATGCCTAGCGTGGCCTCACTGATTGGCAGACGTTTTTCTGTCCGCCAATCAGTGGAATGTATCGTAGCTCCGCCCTAACCGAACCGTTCCATTTTCTATGGCCCCACATCTGAAGCAGGACCCTGAATGGTGCGGTATGGTTCGGTTGTATGGGCCGCTTTCATAATGGAAACACTGAAAATTGCGTACCGTACCGAACCAATCCGCTCAGTGGAAACAAGGCATAAAGCTATTTATATTCTAGCCCCCTACCCAAAGGGCCCCAGGGCTGGCATTACCTCTAAGTGCCTATTAATCCTTCTTGTGGCCAGAGAGGGAAACTACACACCCCTACCCTACATTACCCACTTGCTGAGCAGACTTTTCTCTGTAAAAATTAGTATTTTTGGGCTCGAAAATTAGAACGCCCAAGCACTTTATATATATTTTTTAGCAGAGGCCCTAGAGACTAAAATGGCGGTTGCTGCAATTTTTTTTGTCACATAGTTTTTGCACAGCGGTTCTTCAAATGCAATTTTTTGGAAAAAATACACTTTAATGAATAAAAAAACAAAACATAATATATTATATACCCCATTTTTTTTGTATAATATAAAAGATGATTTTAGTTTAAAAACGTCCATAGGTTACCAGTTTAGAGTTACAGAGGATGTCTTGAGCTAGAATTATTGCTCTAGTTTAAATGTTCATGGCAATACCTCACATGTGTGGTGTTATGTAATATATGTAAATCACCTGTCACTCACAGCAAGGGGGCATTTTTGACAAAGTTTTCAGCACTTTGTCAAGATATTTCTAACTGAACAATAAAAGAGGATTTCTCAGGGCTGGAGTAAATCTGTGTGGCAAGACTGGGCTCAAATGAAGGAAATCTTATTCTCTACATTATGACATCCACTTTAATAAAAAAAAAAAAATTGCCTTGTTTACATGTGGCCAGAACCAGAAGTGGACGTCGCTCAGGTCCTCCAAGGGCATAGAGATGAGCGAAGGCCATCTTTCCTTCTCTATGCCTAGCCTACACCAGCCCTGGATGGGTTCCCGGAGCTACCAATCAGCCAGGTAAGTCTGGGAACCACAAGAAAGCCGCTTGGGCCACTTTTATGAGAAAGTCCGGCGCCTGAGGAAAAAATTATACCGGGGTTATAGCATCTAGCTGCAGCCATAACTCCGGTATTTAATATCAAAGTAATGATGTATTTTCCCAGTTAGGTGGATTGCAAGTGGTTATTAACCGCTTGCCGACAGCCTCACGCAGAAATACTGCGGCAGAAGGGCGCGTACAGGCAGATTAACATACCTGTACATTGCCCTTTAAGAGGCGGCTTGCAGGCGAGCGCGCCCGCGCGCCGGGAGCTCCGTGAGCAGGATCGCGGGTCCCGCGGACTCTATGTCTGCAGGGATACCCGCGATCGTCTCACGGTGAGGAAGAACGGGGAGATGCTAATGTAAACATCTCCCCGTTCTGCCTAATGACACTCTCACTGATCACAGCTCCCTGTAATCGGGAGCGCTGATCAGTGTCGTGTCACACACAGCCCTCCCCCACATAGTTAGAATCACTCCCTAGGACACACTTAACCCATACAGCACCACCTAGTGGTTAACCCCTTCACTGCCAGTGACATTTTTACAGTAATCAATGCAATTTTTTAGCATTGATCGCTGCATTAATGCCAATGGTCCCAAAAATGTGTCAAAATTGTCCGATGTGTCCGCCATAATGTTGCAGTCACGATAAAAATCGCCGCCATTACTAGTAAAAAAAAAGAAAACAATGAATAAAAATGCCATAAAACTATCCCCTATTTTGTAGACGCTATAACTTTTGCGCAAACCAATCAATAAACGCTTATTGTGATTGTTACCAAAAATATGTAGAAGAATACATATCGCCCTAAACTGAGAAAAAAAAATGATATATATATATTTTGGGGATATTTATTATAGCAAAAAGTAAAAAATAATGTGTTTTTTTTTTCAAAATTTTCATTTATAGCGCAAAAAAAAAAAAAAACGCAGAGGTGATCAAATACCACCAAAAGAAAGCTCTATTTGTGGGAAAAACAAGGACGTAAATTTTGTGAGGGAGCCACATCGCGCGACCACGTAATTGTCAGTTAAAGCGTCGCAGTGCCGAAACGCAAAAAGTGCTCTGGTCTTTGGCCAGCAAAATGGTCCGGGGCTTAAGTGGTTAAAGGATACACCTTTTTTTTATTTTTTTATTTGTATGCAGTGGTGAGGGGTTGGATTTTTGGTTATGTTTTTTTTTTTGTTGTCTGTGTCCCCGTGAGTGAGATTTACTCTCTAATTGTCCTGATCACCAGTGTCACCGGGATTGCCGAAATATATCAGCCATTCTGCTGCTGGTGTAAATTTCAAAGCACGCCCTTCATTATGTTGTTCTTTTAATAGGCTGCAGATTAAATTCCATGCTGTGTGATATAATTACTCTTGGATAAATCCCAAAATAAGAGTCGTCCTTTGTTATTTTGGAAGTGACACAGCAATGCTACTTCCTTTTTGCTAATTGATTTTAATAACATAAAGGGAACATGCAGTAACCAAGGTGATAGTAATTATGCTTTCCATAATTAAACCATAGTTATGAATGAAAATCCTCTCCTATTATCTCCAGTTATAAAAGCGAGCGATGGAACCAATCATATAATGCACAGAACTTAAGGATATATATACTGTATATACAGATTGTGACATAAAATGTTTACCGTTCTTCACATTTCTTGGAGCTACCCTTCCTTTTGAAGGTTCTGAGTTGCAGTGTAAGCTCCTACCAAAAAACTCAGACAACGACCTTGGAAACAATCCTGCTGCGTCCTTGCAACATCTGAGCCATCTTTATAGGAAGGGATACAAACACTCCTTATTAAACAATGCGCCAAGACCTTGTATCCCACTTAAATGGAAACAGCTTGCCTTCCACTTTACCCTGGCTATGTGATTCTCAAAAGCTCTATACACCACAGAAAACCTTATTGTAAAACGTAGACAAAGTGAGAAATTTAGGAAGACGTGGTTCAACTGGGTGGATTTTACTAACTTCTGGCATAATAGGAATGCCTTCCTTGCCGATTGATCTGCCCTTAAATACTGGTTCGAACCCCCCCCCCCCCATGATGCGCCTTCTTTTTCTCTCGTTTCCTCTTATTATTGCTGTTCTTGGGCATTTTTTTTTATTCTTTTATCATAATAGGGAGAGACATTGCATTTCAGTAGAAACATTGCACGTCTCTTCTGCAATAAAAAGCCTACCTGCTCTATGAAAATCCCCTCTATAATTTTAGATTGTCCTATTACTTATGCCTAGTACACATAATGAGAAAATCTGAAAAAAAAAATAACGCTTTTGGAGCGATCGTCCAATAATCTCTCCACTCTATTTACTCTCCACTACCTCCAGGTGAATAATGAATTCTCTGACCTCATTGTACTATAACTGATTTCAAATGTTTCAGTTAACCCCTGTGACGATGTTGACCCAAGTGTATGTTTTTTTGATGTCATAATGTAGAGAATAAGATTTCCTTTCATTTGAGCCCAGTCTAGCCACACAGATTTACTCCAGCCCTGAGAAATCCTCTTTTATTGTTCAGTTAGAAAGATCTTGACAAAGTGCTGAAAACTTTGTCATAAACGCCCCCTTGCTGTGAGTGACAGGTGATTTACATATCTCGTGCACTAGCCTGAGACAGGCACATCCTGTGTAAAAAGTTCACAATTCACATCCCCCTCCCCTCCAGCTCTCCCAGGATTGGCTGCCTTTACTGTGTTTTGACTGGATGTTTCTCATCATGGGATGTGATCCACAGACCAGGGTGAAGGGAAATGCATTCTGCAGTGAACAGCAAGAAGAATATAGGGGAGATGTATGTAGTCAGAGCTGGGCAGAGTAGAACATCCAGTGATCTGATGATTGTTATAGTGCAGTGTGTGTGTCTGAGGTCACCCGATCACAGTTGCAACATTCCTTTCCATTACCAGGATTTGTTATGTGGTGGAGGGGCGGCACAGACCACAGATCCACAGACCAGAGTGAAAATAAATGTATTCTCGAGTGAACAGCAAGAAGAATATAGGGGAGATGTATGTAGTCAGAGTTGGGCAGAGTAGAACATGCAGTGATCTGATGATTGTTATAGTGCAGTGTGTGTGTCTGAGGATACATTGATCACAGGATTTGTTATGTGGGGGAGAAGTGGATTTCTCATTTTTTTATAATTACACAGGATGTGCCTCTTTTAGGCTAATGCATGATATGTAAATCACCTGTCACTCACAGCAAGGGGGCGTTTTTGACAAAGTTTTCAGCACTTTGTCAAGATCTTTCTAACTGAACAATAAAAGAGGATTTCTCAGGGCTGGAGTAAATTTGTGTGGCAAGACTGGGCTCAAATGAAAGTAATGCTCAAACCAATAAAACAGCGCTGGCAAACAAAAATTGTGACAAAATAATAAATGATCCCACAAAATTGACAAACATCAATAATGTGTGTGAAGTGGTTACATGTCTGACACAAACCAATCCCATAAAAAATAAACTAGCATCAAATAATATGTGTGATAAATTAGTACATAAGTGACATGATTGAATAATAACCATAAAATTATTTCATAGATACCAAAATTGAATAAGTGATAAACCACAACCTAAATGTGGTAAGAAAAATATATAAATAAAAATGAATGCGAGTAAGTCCAGTTATTGTCCCAAAAAACCAAGAACCAAAATAAATGTACATATGAGCTCCTTCTTGGAATAGACTCACCGGGCTAGCAGACAGACAGAGCAGCAAAGCAGAGGGCAGATATGCAGACAAACTGTGGTTCGGCAAGTAGGCACAAAAGCAGAGCTGAATAAACAAGCCAGTGGGATGAGAGGATCCAGGGAGCGATGCATGCACACAAGGCACAGTGATGTTCTTGGAGATATTGTACCGATAATAGAAGAGAGCAAATTTTAAAGTGTTGTAGAAGGATTTTTAAAATGCGCGCTCTGCGCTACTTACAGGATGCATAAAGGAAGGCAAACTTCTCAGATACTTCCGCGGTTGCAGCTGGTTTAGCGTGCGCTCCACGGGAACAGGAAGTGGCGTCAGTGGTTAGATCCTTGGCCATCAAATGAAAGTAAATCTTATTCTGTACATTATGACATCAACAAAAAAAAATAAATTTACATCCACTTTAAGAAGAAATAATGAATAATAATAAAAAAAAAAACAATTAAACTTTAAAACAATGCCTTGGCACCAAAAAAACTAAAAAAGAAAACCTTTTTACAACTACAGTACTCCTTTTCTATGCAAGGAAATCCATAGTGCTGAACTGTATCCACCATAGATGCCATAAATAGCAGTGCATGGAAACGATTGGTCACTAAAGTTGTACCCCTTTATAATCTGACCTATGAGGCTAGAGGATGTCTAAGCAAATTTGACAAACTTTGGGGTGAACAAATAAACTGCTCAAACTCCTGTCAACAACAGCTGTCTGATGTAATTCACTAAGCCAAAATGACCTATTATTCATACATACTGTACATACATCTGAACTGTCCATAATGGATAAAACCCACAAAAAGACACTCACAAGGATAAGTTGAAATTACTACTTTTTATTACCAGACACTGTGATACATGAACACATTTTATAACAGAATAGAATCCACTGTTCACTCTTTGCTATATGTATTATTATGTACATCGTACATTGTTTGTTTATTTAAAACAAAATGATTGAATCCTGTAATCAGTTGGCGTAACGCTACATGTTCGTGTATGCATTATCTTATTATTAACTTACTTTTGCATACATGACCTTGTGACTTTAAAGCTGAAGTCGAGATATGGATTTTTTTTGCATAGCTACATTGGTCTAGCTTAGTGCAATGTAACTGTGCATTTCCCATACCTGATTGATCCCTGAGTAAGCTGCAAAAGCACTGTAGTAGTTGTCACTACTACAGTGATAGCAGCATTCTTCTGGATCCAGCATTGAGTGAATGCAATTTTGCATAATAATCACAGGGGTTGCGTGCTCGTCATTGTCATCATTCAGAAAAAAAGCCTTTTACTTTCCAAGTCTTTTTCTGAATGATGACAGTGCCAAGCAAGCAAGCAAACCCCCCGTTTGTGGTTATTATTCAGAATTGCAGTCACTCTGCACTAAACCTGGAAGAATGCTGCTTTCATTGTATTAGCAGAGACTACTGCAGTGATTTGCGCTTACGTGGGGATCTGTCAGGTATGAGCTATATGCACTTACATTGGGCCAAGCTGTTATAACACTAAACTCCTCTAGGTGGTGCTATGAGATTTGAAATGTGTTGCGTAGGAAGCAATTCAGCTACTTAGGGCTCTTTCACACATGAATGTCCATTTTCACAGACTCCGTTTGCTCAGCAGGGATCGCTCCGTTGATCCCGCTGAGCCGGCGGATAACAGGTCCGTCTCTGCTCACTGTGGAGAGATGGATCTGTCAGATCTCCGATCTCTCCGATATGGGGTTTGGATTAAAACGGATCCGCCTGTCTGTTTATATCCGATCCGATCTGCCAGACGGATGGAAAATAAGGTTTCCATCCGTCTGAATTTGGCAGAGCATATTGGATGTCAACAGACATGTCACCGCTGACATCTGTCGCTCCATAGAACTGCATGGAGCGTACGTTCAGGTCCGCCTAAAAAAACTGACAGGCGGACCTGAACGGTCTGCATGTGTGAAGGGGGCCTAATGCCCGGTACACACGGTCGGATATTCCGATGGAAAAAGTCTGATCGGATTATGTGTGTGGGCTCTAGCTCTAGCTCTGACAGGATCTCAAATTTCCCGACAACAAAATCCGATTGGACTTTTTCCGATCATGTGTCGAGAATTCCGACGGACAAAGTGCCATGCATGCTCAGATTAAATTACGAGACCAAAGCTATTGGCTACTAGCCTCTACGTACTAGTTCCGTCGTATGCATCGAACGTCACCACGTTCGGAACGATCGGATTTTCCGACAACTTTGTCCAACCGTGTGTATGCAACACCAGTTTCGGACAAAATCCGTCAGAAAAAATCTGACTGATTTTGTGGTCGGAATTTCTGACTGTGTGTACGGGGGCTTAGAGTGTAATAGCTCAATCTGTAGTATTGGTGAGGTGAGCTGTCGGTGTTCATCTGTTGTGACATTACAATGTCTACCTCCATGTACTGTACAGTAACCCACATTACAGATGAATGTACAAGCTCATAACATTAAAGTACAGCTTACAGCTAAAGGCTCCTATATGACAGTCTACAAGTATCAAATCCAATTAATTAGATGCAAAAGCCTCATAAATTAAACAAAACACTTTCTTTACCTTTCCTGGCAGAGCCAAATCCTTCATTTGTGTCTCACACGCTCCCCCTCCCAGGCATTGCAGCTCACAGTGGGAAGGTTCACCTGGTAATCCTTCAAATAACATACTTCTTGTCCCTGGGTGACTATGTAACTCCTCCACTGATCTATGGAGGACGCCATGGTTGTCACCCTAGGGTGCTCTCCTGATATGTACTACGAAAATTTTCATATCTTTCCATCTCCATTGCATTGGGGTTTCCCACACCGCAATCAAAATGCAAGGTCCACCATTTAGTGACGGTTGCCATAAATGTTCTGATTGCAGGAAATCTGAATAAATCCTCTCTGTTCGCACAGCCCAAAAACATAAGGGGTACACCAGCGCGATTTTCTCAAAGCACATTTCTAGCATGTTTTTAATGTTGTGTATCCAAATGTAACACAACTCAAGACGTATTTTAGGCAAGGTTCACATCCCTGTGGCTAAAGAATGCATGCAAATCTAAAATAGATGCGCAGTCCTGACCCACAGAGAAACGCGCTGCACTTTAGCAGGTTTCCGAGGGGGGGAAGGGCAATAATTCTTAATGGCACCCCCACACATCAGCACTTTGTGGCTCAGTGCAGCATGATTTTAAAAAGGGTTGAGCTTTTCTTTCTCCACGTTCATCATGGGTAGGGCAGCCCATTAAAATGAGCGGGCTGCCATTATAGCAGCGTGTGCGAAAAAACACTTTTGCACATATCTAAACGGAGCATTACATGTGTTCTGCATTTTTTTTCCTGCACACACATGGAAAAAAAAAAAATGCACCAATAAAATGCCATTGACGATAATGTAACACTTTTTTTTTTTCTTAATATGCACAAAAAGATGCAGCAGGATTTTCAAAAATGCAGCCACCACATTGGTGTGAGCGAACACCAGGTTACCTTTAACAGGATGTGTAACTTTATCCCATAGTGAATGGAATGATTGTATATTATCAAAACATCAGATACATATTTCATTGGAATGACTGCACTTTTTTTTTTTTTTGTGTTTATTTCCTTCTGTACTCGCCTTTGCATATCACTTCAGGAACCTGCCATTATCTATTCTACACTATAAAAATAATAAATATGCATTAGAAGGCATTCTTGTGTGATCAAAAACCATGCAGGGACCCTTTCTCAAACATGTGATGATGACATACCTAAAAAAGGGTCCCCACGTGGTCCAGAAATGTTGCATTTTTAATGCAGCGGTGGTCCATACATAAGGGGCGCAGGGGTGCCACCCCCCTAATCTCTATGCGCCGGCTCCTAATCTCCATGCGGGGTGCTGAACACAAGTATTTCTACAAGGTTTTTTTTTTTTTGAAGCACATGATTAGAGCTCTAATTGGCTTCAAAAAGGTTGCACCCCGAGCCCACCCACTTGTGACATTAGCGAATCAATATTCGCTGTTGTCTTCCTGCTTCTTCCCCTGGGCCAGTCAGGACAGGAAGCTGGCCCTAAGACTAGATTGGCCACTAGGAGAAACGACCGGATTGGTCAGGAGGAGAAGCTGTCAAAACCGCCCATGACCTGGATGGGGTAAGTGTGGGCGAGCTGGCGGGTGTGGGGGTGTTGTTTTCTGCCCCCCCCCCCAAAAAAAAATGGAGCACCAGCCACCACTGTTTCTATGTGATCATACAAGAATAAAGAGCTTTGCACGTCGAAACAAGATTGTTGGTGTGCTAGTGATATATTTCATCCAATTCCAATGTTTTCCGCAGTATGTGCAGATTGTCTCGGGTTGCTCAATTTTCATTCTTCAGTTTCTGAAGGAATGTGGAACAAAGAATGTCACGGTGCTCCAAATAATTCTATAAAGCTCAGTGCCTATTTCAACGTTACCAGTAGAGGGCAGTACAAGCTCACTGTATAGTCAAGTGACTGAAGCGACATTCAAGTAAAGGGATATTTGCAAGGACCCTGCAGATTATTTAAATATAGTACATATGGTCTAAGGAAGATGTTGGCATTCCATTTTCCTAATGCCGTGTACACACGATCGGAATTCTCGTCGGAAAAAGCTCTGACCGTTTTCTCGACGGAATTCCGCTCAAACTGTCTTGCCTACACACGGTCAAACCAAATTCCGACCGTCAAGAACACGGTGACTTACAACACTACAACGAGCTGAGTTCAATGCTTCCAAGCATGCGTCGAATTGTTTCCGAGCATGCGTGGGAATTGCTACAGACGATCGGAATTTCCGATAGAAACCTTTTCAGTCTGAAAAATTGAGAACATGCTCTCAATTCTTTGCTGTCGGAAATTCGACCAGCAAAATTCCAATGGAGCCTACACATGGTCGCATTTCCGATGAACAGCTCTCATCTGTCTTTTTCTGTCCGGAATTCCGATCGTGTGTACGTGGCATAAGTTGTTATTGGGACATGGTAGGAGTTGTTATTGGGACATGGTAGGGGTTGTTGTTCATTGCAGATGAGCATTAAGTGCACATTTGGTCCAGGGCTGATTTCAATTCATAAGCTCCTCTGTGCTGAATTGAATGCCGTGGATAGAAAACTGACTACATGAGATACAGGCATGCTGTGAATGTGCAAGGTGTCCTGCACCTCCTAACATTAATCCCAGGGAAGCACACTGACCATGCCAGAAAGGATCTGCTTCCATGCTTGGCATGGTCAGTTTGAAAAATCACCCCAGGGTAACTGGAGGGATCATCGGGTATTTTGAAAGAACAGTAAAAACTATACAGCGTACATTTATTAAAAACTTTAGGAAAAGTCAACACATATAAGGAATCATTATTGTTGGGGTAGCATAGACTTTCATATAAACAGTAAAATCACAAACTGATGTTACCAAAAACCTGGAACAGGCATATTTTGGACATTTTCTATTGCACCAACAATCTATTCAGATATCAATTTGGGTTCATTCAATAATGAGATATTTTGAGTGAACCAACCAAATTTCAATCCTTCTATGGCCAGCTTAGGCAACAGATAATGACATGGCTTAGGAATGGTGAAAGTTACAGCGCACAGAAATATATATTGCCAAGCTCTTGTCTTTGTTGTTAGTGACAGCCTTAGCATTAGTTCCAGGACAGGTTTGACCAGTGCCCAGGGCAAGGATGTGAAACTGCGCCCCCTCTCATACGGTCATTTTCAGTGAGGGTTAATGAGAATTTGGCTAGCATTAAGAAAGGCCGTACCAACCACAGCGTCCCCAGACATTACCTTCGTTATCATAACAAGGACCCGTCTGGCACTCAGTTTCAGATCATTGATAAATTTGTCCCTCACTGGAGAGGCGATCCTAGCCTCAGAGGGGTATCACATTTAGAAATTTTCTGGATTTATGAATTGAAATCTTACTCGCCCTTAGGACCCTTTCACACTGGGGCGTTTTTCAGGCGGTACAGCGCTAAAAATAGCGCCTGTACAGCGCACAGAAAATATCCGGCCCCATTAACTCCAGTGTGAAATCCGGTGGGCTTTCACACGGGAGCGGTGCGCTAGAAGGACGGTCAAAAAAGTCCTGCTAGCAGCATCTTTGGAGCGGTATAAGAGCGGTGTATTCACCGCTCCTACCTATTGATTTCAATGGGACATCGTCTCTGCTATGCTGCACGGGCGATTTTAACCCTTTTTCGTCCGCTAGCGGTGGTTAAAACCGCACCGCTAGCGGCCGAATACCGCGGCTAAAACGACGGTAAAGCAGCGCTAAATATAGCGATGCTTTACCGTCGCCGCCGCTCCCGCCCTAGTGTGAAAGGGGGCTTGCATGAATGCCGATTGGGATGTCAATGCATTCATCAATCAATCAAGCTTAGTGTTTCTTCTTTCCCCTCTTCGCCTCTCTATTTTTTTAATACATTGTGCCTTTTCCTTTTACTCCTAATTCATTTTCAATATTCATTTATCACACTACACTCACAACATTAGAGCGTTAAGGTATAACATGTACTTTATTATGCTGATTTTGCTC